>CAWVQM010000168.1:0-17110 GCA_963932345.1 Ophion ventricosus | reverse complement strand
TTCTCTCTCTGTTTTGTTGTGCTCGCGGGGTGCACCACTCTCTCGTGTCCAGTCCTTCGTCGTCGTCGTCGTCGTCGTCGTCGTCGTCGTCGTCCTCCGGTCGTAACGTCTACGGTTCAGGCATTAATCTTCGTCGGTGACACCCCCGCCTGGCCAAGAGGGTACAATCTTTCGCGAGACAGCCAAGGCGAGGACGGGGAGGAGAGTACCCGTTTCCCAAAGAAGCTGTGCCTCCTGGAGCCCCCGAGAAAGACGACTGATATACCGACTTGAAGGGCTCTAGCCTGGTGCTCAAGTCCATTTCGTGTATGTTACGCGAACATACGAACGCGCACACATCCACACACGGTATACATTGATCTTCGTAAATCGAAGATTTTATGATTTATCATTGAATCTGATTTATGATTGAAAATCTTGAAGCAAAAGCAGTGCAAATCAAAGGGTGTTTTAACACAGATACATGTGTTACCTTTTGGACACTTTTAACACATTTCCAAGTGTGTAAACTGGCAGAAAAGTTATTTTGACATCAACTAGATCCGTTTATTGGATTTTTTTTTTAATTTGAATTAACTAGATTTTTCGTGAAATCAAATTTTTCCAATTGCATCCATTGAAATCACGATTTATTCAATATCGTCTAATAACTAAATACTTTATTTATTCCTAATAAATCTGTGATTTGGTTTCATCTGGTAGTACAAGACAAAAGAGACAGATGGAAAAATGGTACACGATTCCGTTTCTCAAAAATCTCATGGCCTTGTTTTCATTAAAAGACTGCTGTAACATTCTGCAGTTGAGAAAAAAGTCTTTCTATACATAAATAGTCGCTCCTGTTAATGAAAGGCACGACGATATCTTTCTTTTGGTTCGAAATAACAGCCTTGTTAATGAAAAAAAAATATTAACTTTTTTCACCACACTTTTATATCATGAAGCTATATTCCTTTCTCGCATTCATGCAATATATTGTGTTTTATCTTTATTTATTCAATTTGAATCTAATCTCTGTTTATTTGATTGCAATATATTTAATATTTAAAAAGCATAGCTTGAAGAAATAAAATAAAATATTTGAAACAAATAGGGTCGTAGTAGGCTGTGAGTCAAGTGAGAAACCTATTTGATTTAAATAGATCCTATTTAAATATTTTTTTTGGCAGTGTGCTTGAAAATGACAACTATTAATATCATTTCCCGGCTCGGTAATATTTTTCAACAATATTATGAGTTGGAAATTGCTCAATAATATTATATTTTTACATGAATTTTTTTTTTTACAAGAAGTTGGCATCCTACCGAAAACTCATTGTATTTTCATCCACTCTCTTGCAGCTAAAGAACGGTAACGAAAATCCTCAAGCTACTTTTGTCGCGTGCTATCTGAGATCGGGAAAAATGAACGGGTGTATGAAAATACAAGAGTCGCCAACATCCCTGAGGGTGTCCGATCTTTCGCCGTATGTATTAAAATACATACATTGTATGGATCCGGGCACACGGGCAGTGAATGCACAATCACATAGGTTAACAGTACGGCCATTGATCACTGGTACAGTAGGACTGGCGCGGAGAGGCGCGATTCGCGGGCATATATGAGTATACGCGAAGAGAGTAAAAAAGAATGGAGGGAGTTTTGGCTCGCACGAGACGCGGCGTATAAATCTCGACGGGTACCCGTAAACAACTCTCAAGAATATTCAATGAGAGGAGGAGTTAAAGGCAAAAGAGGCGAAGCACGCGGAGAGGAAAGAGCCCAAGCGGTTGGACTCGTTCACGTGATCCACTCGAATTTTCGTTAGTGCATCGCAGATAACATTGCGTGTCTGCGTGATCAAGTATGAAGAACCAAAGAGGCCTCATATTAGAGTTTAATCGCTGACCAGATTGGATAAGCTCGGACCAGCTGTAAAGCGTTTTTTTTTCCAAAACGAAGCACAGCTGGGAAGTTGGGAAAGCGAATACCCGTGCAGAAAATTGGCAGGGCATTCCTAATACAATTCGCGGCCTTCAAGGGATTGTTGGTGGATTCCATAGTAGGGCTTTTCCGTAAAAGAGCCAGACCAGGCCCCTATTAGGAAATGGTAGGGTAGGTAGGTTGACTAAAGCTATGGTCTAAGTACGGAGACCAAGTAAGGACCTTTCAATGGTCCTCGCTAGCAAAGTGTGACCGGCCTTTGATGGCCCATGTGAGACTTCCAGCCTAGGGCCTTAATAAAGTTAGCAAAAATTTAGATTGACCCGATCAAAGCCCGAACTCAATTTCCGCACGAGTTCGTAAAGAACATGCTTCATCGGTGAGTATGTGTGAAAAGTGGTTTCAGCGATTTGGAAAGCAAGATTCTGATTTCGATGATTAACCGCATGGAAAGCCATCAGAAAATTTCGATGACACATTCAAAATTCTTGAAAATCTGTGCAATAGAAGACTGATGCCTCAAAGTCATACTTGGAGATCCAATCAATTTATTATGAACTCACTGAATTATTTTTTTTTTTATCAATCGATGACCCCTTTCTTTCCTGCGTTTCCACCTGATATATTTCTTCTCGCTGCATCTGTTGTAATGATTCTTCCTATTCCTTTCGACTGCTGCCTGATCAGGAGACAAGACTACGACGACCACGACGGGGACAAGAGAGAGAGAGAGAGAGAGTGAGAAAGAGAGAGAGAGGGAGAGAGAGAGAGAGAGAGATAGCGTACACACAAGCATTCAAATGTCAATGGTAACCGAGAGCGAAGTCTAACAGAGTAACAGATCTGTCTCAGGCTCCCTTTCTTTCATTCCTTTCTTTGTGCTTTTGCGAACCGGCTTACTGGCAGTGTGTCCTGGAGGACACTCGGGTGTGTAAGGCATGGAACGTTGAGCATACGGTAGCCGCAAGAAGGGACCGATACAATAAACGTACGGGACACTAAACTGTTTGCCGTTGTCAATTCCCCTTTGTGCCTTGGAAGGCGATTATACTACTACTGTATATACGATAA
Source organism: Ophion ventricosus (assembly GCA_963932345.1). NCBI lineage: Eukaryota > Metazoa > Arthropoda > Insecta > Hymenoptera > Ichneumonidae > Ophion > Ophion ventricosus. Next base: position 14,115 of record CAWVQM010000168.1, on the reverse strand, counting down.
AGACCGTGCGCCGAGAGACGAGAGAAGAGGAAAAGAAATGAAAGCGCAATGTTGTAACAGTGCGAGATTTTTTTTTTTCTCCTACGATGGACATGCGCGAACCGTCGTTGACTTTATCGCAGGCATTTGGCAGCTTCACGGCATGATCACGTAGGAAAAAAACCGCGTTTTAGTAAAAAAAAAAAAAAAAAGAATAAAACACAAAACAGCTATCCATTAACTTGCGTGATCAATCGACGATACGTGTCAACGTTGCTTCGAGGCCAATGGCCCATATTTATTGCACTACCGTGTGCACAGGATAATGCACTTAGGCAAGAGATCAAACGAAGAATTATTACTACGCTATTGTGTTAGCTCAGGGGTGTGGGAAGCGAAGGTGTCCTTCGGGAAACGCTTCTCCCTCCGTAGCTATTCATTACTGGGACAGGTATATACATTCCAATGATTATTCACGCAGCGAGACTAGAGGCGCTTTTCCTGTTGCGAAGTATAATCGTCAGACGACATGGGGATTAAATTGAGGCAACAAAGAGATTCCTGCCAGGTTGAGTTTTCCTCATCGCATCTTCGCACACGTGTCAATCGTCGTTCTCCAACTGGTCGACCGAAATCGAAAATTCATACGTTCGTGAAGAAGCTGACGGACTATTGTATGGCTCTGGAATCGCTGATTAGCCGCTAAGTCACTTGAATCATTGAGTTTTCGTAGTTTGAAACTTTAAACACGTTATTTCTTCAAAACTACATTTTTTAATGGACAAAATGTTAGTCCCAAATGGGCGAATCGTGGATTTACAAGTCTGGATCATGTCGTATATGTTTAGCCTTACAAATAGCTAATTTTATAATAAATTACCACGTAGAAATGTTAATTTTCCACTTTTAATGGAACATCATTTAGATCATCTTATTATTATCAATAATTACCCACAAAAAAAACTCAATATATATTGAGTTGTCCAACGATTGCTATTAATTCATCGTTAAAAAAGACGACACTCCTCATTACTTTAATTAATTTCTCGACAATTACTCAGTCGATTTATTTGAAACTTCGCATAATCAATCGCTTGATCCTAAATCTTGATGATATAATATTTTACGAATTTATGGCGATTTAGTTCCATTCGTTTTGCAAGCATTAACGTCTGCAGAAGCTGTTTTACCATAAGCTACCGTGTTAAATTCATATGTTTATAACTACTAAATTATTTAGTGAAAGATTGTAAAATAATTAATGTATTATCATTCTATCAAGAACTATCGTTCCTCAAATTTTCAAAAAATTTGGTAATTTTTGTAATATCCATCTAATAATACCAGTCTTTGGAAAATATTATTTTGATACGAATTGACCGATCGTGCTAGAATTGTACATACAACTCAATAACAATATTACCTTGAACTAATACCTACTTGTTTATTAGAATCACTTTTAACACTTCGTCTGTTAACGTTCTTCCGGTACCTTCCGTCTGTAAACCTGGAAATTTCAAGTCCCGTCGTTTTTTTTTCACCCTGTTAATACAAACGAAAAATTTTGAAAAAATTCATGCTCGTGTTCGAAACATTCAATTTAATGTATCAATCATAAAGTTATAGGAAAATAATGTTTGTTCATATATTTTTTTGTTAAATAAATGAAACAACTCGGTAGGAAAGTACTTTTGGCTTGGACACGAAACACGCAGGTTTATAGACGAAGCGTTAAAAAGTACTTTTTTTTGGCAAAAAAGAACGACAATTTTGTGTAAAATTTCCATTAATTATGCAATAAATTGTAGCTATAGTTTCATAAATGTAAACCATTTTGTTCCTTGTCAAAAAAGATGATGAAAATTTGCTATTTTTTCGTCGTCTACATGTATTTTCCCACCTTGACTAGCTACACGTCAGTTTGGCGAAGCTGACTGATCTTGCCACTCGTGGGTTCGGCCTTCGTGACAGAAGCGAAAGAAGAGCTTCGCCTCTCGTAGCCGTAACGAAAGATCCGGAGAAGTTAGGAGGCACAAGAAGGTGCGAGTAAAAATTGGTATCTTCAAGGTCTCCGTACAAGAGAGGATGACACGCGGCACGGACCTCAATAATCGACGTTCATGGAGTCCTTATTGTCAGAAAGAGAGAAGAAGAAAAAAAAAAGACCAGCTAGTCGGGGGGAGCCCATTTGCCAGGGAAGTGACCTGAAACGTCGAACCTTCGACCCAGAATGTCTTATTGGACTGTGACGGGTGCATCTTCGTCCGTTTGGTTCCGTTGATGCCCTTATTGCTCCTGTATTATTTGCAGTAGCATGGCATTGTGTCGGGGGGGTGGGGCATGGACCGAAAGATACCTCAAAGTCCCACAACGAACGTCGACGGGTCATAAATAAATCATGTGGAGTTTTGAAGCGTTGGAGGTGCGAGCATCACCTCGAAGGACCATGGGGACGATCAAGCGGAACAACCGTACGAATTGACTCGAGCGTGTCTCCGGCTAGCCTTCGGGACAACGGTGGCCTAGTGCGCGGGGACCCAACTACCTCTCGGGGGTCCTAGTTGTTTTTTTCTTTTGCCTGCCAGCCTCCGACTATCTGGCTAACAATGAAATTGCAGTAGTGGCACAGCGGTAGCCTTCGAACGTCAGGGTGCCAATAATATTTTGCGCAAACCCTTCGCAATATCGTGCGACAAGTTGTTAAGGGGGATGTCGTGATTCCCTCACGAGCTCGCTGGGTGATCGTGACGAGGATTGACAAGTGCCCTGTCGGGGGTGAGGGGGGAAGGGAAGCCAGTGTGAAGATTGTCCTGATGGTACACAGGGCTCCTCCTTGTCCCAGGATATATAGCAGCCATCAAACGAGTGAGTGAGTGACGGAGCAAAAGAGAAAGCAAAAGGAGCAAAGAGACAGAGAAACCGAGGGAGAAGCGCAACTCTGCGTGTACTAAAAGTCGCCTGGGGCGACCTGTCGTCAATGTTACAACCAGTACAAATGGTAGTAACAACCTTTCGTATATGTATCCCTCAATGAATCCATCCCGTCTTGATACTCAGCGAGCGAACGCTCGTGACGTTCGACTATATCCCTTGTCTTAAGGATACGAATTTTTATTCGAAAGTTTGCCATATCGGAAAGCGAAAGATATGAGGGTGGACAAGTTTGGACGCTGTTTACGAAAATGTGGAGTGCGCCTCGACCCTAACTCACACATGAAGACCACAAAATAGATAGAGATGAGCATCGTATCGCGATGTATCCTGCCACCTAGGCTAACACTGTGAATCGAGCTTGCTCAGGACAAGTTGGCGACTAGGCTGCTGAAGAATAAAGCGTTCAGGGTAAAGCCAGCAAAGAGGACGTACTTTATACATTTTTATTGTTACGGCTCACCATTACAATACAAAATCGTGCGACTGTACAGATCAGCGTCATTTGCGCTCGTTGCATAATTCTATCCGCGAATCAGCGACCCACAGTTAACAATTATAAAAGGGAGAAAAATATGGTGACATTGTGACCAATCGTACGACAAAAAAAAAAAATCTGTGGAAGTGCACGAGCAATGAAAACGTACGGGTGTCTCAATCCGGTCAAGGACGGTGGGTGTAAACACGTCGTCGAATTCCATTAACCGCGAATAACCGAGCGGGAGCCCATACGCGATGGTTTCGGTTCTAAGGTGAAACGACCCAATGGGAATCCGCCCGTCCCGCATAATACCAATACGTTATCGAGTTTATTGGAGATTCTTGAAGATTACTATCGGAATGGAACCCACACGTTAAGATTCGTTTATACACGGCTACACACAGGCTCTACGGTGACACACATGCATACGTAAACGTATATAATACAGTTCAAGTATTCGTATGTCCTGGTTGACCGTGCGAGCATTTACGAGCTCCGCTTCGTCGACCGGGTGGCATTTACTGCCAAATAATTAGCCCCGATTTAGTGGCGATTTCATTTAGCTCTTCTCCCAGTTGTCCTATTACAGATAACTGCAGTTTGCGGTAGGCTCGTTCTCTCTCTCTCTCTCTCTCTCTCTCTCTCTCTCTCTCTCTCTTTCTTTCTCTCAGGTCCTTTCCTCATCGGGATCTCGAGAACGAAGAAGAGTTCGGGTATAAGAGAGAAAGAGAGCAAGGGGGATGAAAGTCCATGGAGACCACCATCGTCGACCCTTTTTTATTACGCGTAAACCGTCCTTTTTATTTCCACGAACTTGAAGCAAACGCGGACTACTTGCTTTCGAGTTATACACGGGCGTTTTTCATTGCTTGCCTCTCTTTACCTTCTCTCCGTATACTCGCGCGAACTCTTTCAGCACTCATGTGCCCGATGCAGATGCACTCGTGTTATGGCAATTCGTGTATAGCAGGTTGATTCTTTGGCTTTCCCAAACTACGTGTTGAAATGGAAAAACGGACTGGATTGAAGATTCACCCAAGTGGAGAGAGTATGATGTTTCAATTCGCCTGGTAATGGAAGATCCTCCAACCTACCAATCGTAACGGAAATGGCTCATAACGGGACGATGCTCTCTCGATTACAAAAGGCTTGGTATGGGAGGTAGTGCTCTTAGCCTCGTGCAAAAATTCTCCTAGGGATCCAATTGCTTTCCCATATTTGTCCCTACTTCCTGATAGGCATCCGATGGGTCATCGCATTGGATCCTCTATACTAAAACGTCACGCTCGTGTACATTGGATTCTAATTGGAATTCCCCATTGGTATCCAATGTACGAAGGTAATTTAAATCCTAGAAGATTGCCACATTATCGAGCAGAATCCGATACGATTCATCATATTGAAGTTTACATCGTTGGAACGCAACGAAAATAAACCCTATTTTTGTTGACAGTTCAAATATACGACAAAATTTTAAAAAGATTATCCACAGGGACGGCCAACCCAAATCTATCGAAAACAATTTTGGATAATAATAAAAATGGAGAGTAACGAAAAATAAAAAAGAATTTGTATTGCATTCCAATCGTGCAAACTCCAAAAGCATTACGATTCTTAACGGATCCCACCGCATTCTGTACATATAATTTTCTAAACAAAATCTATAGGTATACAAAATGAATGAATCTTAAAAAAGTATCAAACTTGTGTTAAAAATGTATAAATCGCTTAAGCCTTCGTGGTCACACTTCCAAATTCAATCGCGGTAGTCGAACTTGGCTCGATTCTACCCAGTCAGTTTTCAAAACAGTATTGTGTCCAAACTATCCGTGCGAAGTAGTTCAAAAAATTACGGAACATGCTTTGAACTTTCTAGATGATGTACGAAAAATTTATTTATAAGAAATAAAATGGCGACATGTTAAAAAAAATTCATAAAGACGTGAAAACGCAAAAAAGACACTTTTTCGCTCCAAAAATCATAGTTCCGTGAATTTTCAACATTTTTACCTAAAATTTGGACGTGATACTCCTTAGATATCCTACTTTTTGAAAAAAAAATAGTAGCATAGTGCGCATTCCAAAAAAGTTATTTATTCCGACAAGTGAAGTGGGATTCCAATGTGAACTCCCTACGTGCGGCATCCCTATCAAATCCCTACAAGGATGTGGTAGGATCTGGAAACTCCCTAACAAATTTCTGCTCTCAGCATGTCCACCTGATTCTTCCAGATTACCTTTTGTCTCATGGCAGGATCGTTGCTGAGATTTGACACGTGCGTTGACGTTATCTTAACACGCCGCACTACTCCTCAATTAAGGAATCCCGAAGGTTATCTTCGCGGTACCGTCGTTCAAGATAGAGGTGAGCCTCCTGGAGTTCTTTTCCCCCCGAAAGGTGAGACCCAAGTGGTCGGACGAAAAAGAAAAAGAAAGGGGGGGGGGGGGGGGGGTAAAAAAAAACGACAGCACGGAAAGTCTTCGATGCTGTCGCTAATACAACGGACACTAATACTTACATCGTCTCCTTTCAGCGTTCGACTATTCGAACGAGTGTCTTATATAGGAACAGAGGAGCCTGCTGTTGAGCGCGCGTGTGTCCGCGGTCACTTGGACTCGTCGGACCACACAGCGGGAGCTACCTGACCCTATCGCGGGATCGGGCTCATAAAAATTAAACGTCGCCAGATAAATAAACGTCAATCGAAGAATAAACGACGGGCCTTATTGCCACGTCATTGGTAGCCTCAAGTGTCGTGAATGTCGCGCGCAATAGCGTGTGAATCCTTCGCATCGTGCAGTTGCCGATCACCCAACAATCAATACCACATTAATCACTGATTCACTCGTACCCTCAATCATTCGGATGAGCAATCCTTCAGACAGTTACCGTAGAATGTTGTTGCGTTCCAATTCATTTTTTTTTATCATACGGCGAAGAGAAGATTTTCTTTGTGCAATCCAAGACAAAAATCGACTGTCAATTCGATAATGGTGGATGTGGATCTTATTGTTTCAATGTTCTGATTCAAGCCGTGCAGAAATTTCTTAGGGATACCTAAGTTCCGATCGGATCCCAATCGGGATATGATAGGAATTCCCTAGAAGGGATATCCTCATCGGAATCCAGGTGGCGCCCATTACGTAGCACAAAGCGGAGATTTGGTGGCAAGAATTTGAAATACGTATTAAATATATTTTTCTTAACGAATGCTCAACTAGCCCTGTCCTACCCTACACAAGAATGCCCGATTGTGTCATCGAACCATGGAGAATTCTTTCTTCCTGGTCGAGTTGCAGGAACTCAAAGGAGAACTAACGGTAGGAGTGCCTGGACCACGAAAAGGAATTTTCATTCGTGTATCAAGGAAAGATAAGGAAAGGTTGTGATGTACAGCCCCACTGACTTAACGTGTCTGCGTTCCTCATCATGCTGGGCTTTTAAGTCTTCAGGTTTTACAGCCATCAATGGACTCGCTTGGCATAGCCATCAGTGGAATAAAAGAATTCGTTTTCACAACGAAAAAAAAAAAGTGGCAACCGTAAACGGCAGCACGACGAATCTCTCGAAGGTGAATTGCTTTCGTTTTCGAACTACTCGACTGGACATTTTCATAAAGATTACGTACAGTCGTGCTACCTCGGTAGCTCTAGCAGTCAACATAACATCAGGTCGATTTGAATTTGAATTTCGAAACATTACGAATGACACATCGCCCTAGAGGCAGCGAGCATTATTGGAAGCGAGGAAACGGGAGGGCGTGAGAGAGAGAGAGAGAGAGAGAGAGAGAGAGAGAGAGAGAGAGAGAGAGAGAGAGAGAGAGAGAGAGGGAGACGGAGAGGGGGAGAGAGAGAGAGAGACAGGATGACAGAGATAGAGAAAGGAAAAATGGCAAAGGTGGATCGAGCAGAGAGGTGCGGTAAAATTAAGGCCTACCGATCCGGTCTTTTGCAGCAACTTCTCCCCCCGGTAGCAAGATCCTCGTTTTCGTGAAGAGCTCTCCCAGGGCCCCCACTGGGGTTTCTCCGTTACGTTTGTCCGTTCTTGGCCACCGGGTGGCCCCGAAAAGTCGTATATTTCGCCGTGGCGTCCCGCAAGGCGAGCTGTCCTCGCTCACCGTGGGCGACCCGGACATCGCCCAAACTAAATGACGCGACGGACACGGACTCAAATAGAGAGATATATGTATATACATACGTGCGACATACATTATATATATATATATATACACACGCACGCACACACACACACACACACACACACACACACACACACACACACACACACACACACACACACACACACACACACACACACACACACACACACACACACACACACACACACGCGCGCGCGCGCATTTCTCATCGATATCGCAACCCACAGCGGATATGTCATAAGCCGGGATAAAATACGATAGGCGAGCACGCATCAGATAATTAAGAACTCAATAAACTAATCGCACATTCTTTGTCGAATTTCATTTGTTTCCCTCGCTTAAGGTATTACTGGATGGATATTAAAGAATCGCCATAATTCTTGAAAATTTAAGGAACGATAGTTCTTGATAGAATAATAATACATTAATTATTTTCGTATTTTTCACTAAATAATTTAGTAGTTATAAAAATATGAATTTCACACGGTCGCTTATGGGAAAACGGCTTCTGCAGGCGTCAATGGTTGCAAAACATATGGAACTAGCCCGTTTAGATAAAAAAATAAGATCAGCGAATTTTTCGACTGCCCTTGTCCGCTGCGTGATCGACGGATGTGGAGAAAGTTACTAGGCCATAAACTGCAACGTTGCGCGATCGCGCAAGAGATTTTTTTTTCATTCATGCGCTCGGTCCTCCCCCGCGACCCGTGGACAATGCGATCAGGGGCCACAAGGAGAATCCTATAACGCTTAGCGAGCGAGAAATGGAGGCTCGCGCGGACTCGTGCGTTTCGTTGCGTCCTCATCGCGCGTGGTGAACGCTCCTGCGGATTATTTATGGTGGCCTGTGAGCAGCGCGCTATGGCCTGGCCGCGTGCGATCCCAAGCCCACGGGAAACCCCGCTGAGATTGCCAAGAAAGAGAGAGAGAGAGAGAGAGAGAGAGAGAGAGAGAGAGAGAGAGAGAGAGAGAGAGAGAGAGAGAGAGAGAAAGAGGGCAATCCAGAGGGAATAATGGCGTTGCCCGTAGCCGCGAGTTTACGATCTTTCGATGAAGCATAATCGCACATTGTCGTCTTTATGAGTACCGAAGAGGATGCGCGCACGAGGATGTCGAGTGCCGTAGGAGAGAGAGAGAGAGAGAGAGACGTTATTGAGAGTAACGACAAGCGGGGGAGGGTTGGAGAGAGAAGGAGGAAAAATGAATGTAAAAAAATGGCGCAGGAAAAGTACAATGGAGGAAAGTCGAGCCAGCTTTGTCGAGAAACGGTCACCTACGCTCTCACTTTCTTCTTTGGGAAAGTTGCTGTAGTTTCAGCCAGAAAAGAAACTCTCGTTTAATTGTCGAGTTCGTGTCATACGAGATGTGTAAATTAAGTAATGAGACTGAGTTTTTTCAATTTTTTTAATTCGACTAGAATTGCAATTCAATATTGTCTCCCTCAAAATGACCTTTCTCAGTACTCTCGTCAGAAAAAAGTACTGAAAATCAATCTGTTTTTTTTTTGGGCCTCAAGTTTATGCAGACCAATTAACAATTCTCTCTGCATTGTACACTTTTTAGTTTTATAATCTACCGACCGTGATCTTTTCCTAACCTCTGTGAATAAAGAGTCAAGAGCATCAGCTGTCAAATTTTCAAAATAATTCATAAACAAATAAAGAGTGCGTATTATTTTCAATGTTTCTTTCCGGTTTTCGATTTTTACTCACCTCGCAAGAGTATCTTTCGCAGTGATCTTCGTACGGTGGTGCAATTCCATCTGCGATTACGGAACTGATGCTGACACTCTCTCGTGCCAACTTGAACTCCCTTTGAAATCTCTTTGAGCAGCGATGGCTCCTTTCGGCATATGTCAGCGAGCTTGCCTCTCAAACGGCGGGTCTTTTTGCACACGAGCATCGGATCCATCACCACCTGGCTTCCCACAGTCCTGATGTGTCAAAATTAAAATGAACGCCTGATGAGAAAACGCCGATAAACTGCCAACCAAATTTCAGGTGAAACGTACTCTTTAAATAAGTTTGCGCAATGGATCCTCGAAATAGAGAAAATGGGTTTGCAGTCACAATTCGACATTGGCGTAGCCAGCTCACCACCCCCCCCCCCCCCCCCCCCTCCAAAGGGCCCAGTGAACAGTCCAGAAAAAATCGATCCAAAATAATTGAAGTCAAATAATCCATTAATTTGACTGGAAAGTCAACATTTATTACCAAGTAGTAGACAATATCGTTGTAAATCTAAACCGCTGATTTGAGAATCTACCGGTAGCTCGTGCAGTTGATGCATTTTTGAAATTAGATATGAAGAACGCAGACAATTTCATCAATAATTGTAGAAAAATCTTAATAATTGCTATGTTAGCCTTAGAAGCTGAAGCCATGCTGACCCTGACCGAAAAAGTCTTTTAATTTTAACGAGATGTGGCTTTACGATCTTTTTTAATTTTAATTAAATAGAGTTTTCTTGAGATCAAATTTTTCCTATTGCATTCCATTATTCAAATTATTTATTTTAAAGGTATTTATTCAAATCAGTGCATGAAATTTATTCAAGGCAAGGCATGAAAAATATACTTCAATTAAAAAATGATGAAATAAATGCTGAAAATTTGAGAAAACATATTAAAACGGAGTACTGTTTCAACTTATATAAACTTTTGCAAGCAGCAATTGTACTCCCAGTGCGCCGACTGTGAGAGAAGTTTTTCTGCCATGAGGGAGCTAAAAATGTGGCTTGAAACCTTATGAAAATATTTTACACAAAAGTACGTAGAAGATTTACGATAGGATGAAAACTTCTATGTTGAAAAAAGATTTTGCAAAGACACTTGAAGATATGTAGTATAAAGATAACTAAACAAGATGTTCGTTCAATCAACAATTCATCAAAAATCATAGACTCAAAATTTGCTATTTTAACGCCGAAATTTCCATTCTAAAACTCAAAGTAAAGTGACGCAAGACGTTGGAGGTTTTTTTTTTCCCGAAATTATGTTTCTCAGGTCGGCCTGCAGCATAACTCGACCAAAATTGATGCGTTTTCCTTCAAATTTGACAGTAATCATCCGAATAAATTTTAGTCGAGTTATGCTGTTCTGATGTGATTTTGCCCAAGTGGGCAAAATCACATCAGAACAAACAAATTTTCATTCTGTTTTTGGCAACATTGGCCTGGCGTCAGGCCAATGAAAAATTGTGTCCAGGAGTTTCCGTATCCTGAGGAACTCCTGTGAACCTCTCCAATTAGGAACACACGTGAATGCACTGTGGTAATCCCTAATGCGCAAAGTCAGACCAGCCATCCAATTTTACCGAGTTCCAGCAACATTTCCGAGCCAATGTTGGAGAAAAATAAACGGAAAATCTCAACTAATTATAAATATATATATAGACGCGTAGGAAAGTAGGGGAGGGCGGTTATCTCTTGAGCAAATAAGAATCCGCGGTGGAGGTTCAAGGCTGAAGACGACAACTACCAGCGAGAAAACGACAATCAGGGAACGAAGAAGTTTAAGGTAAGAGTACGATGAAGAAAACGATACACTCTGAGGAATCGTGAAATGGACGTACACACGTATAGGTATATTTCACCAGGAAGAGAGCAACAGACAGACAGAGAGAGTGAGAGAGAGAGAGAGAGAGAGAGAGAGAGAGAGAGAGAGAGAGAGAGAGAGGATGAGAGGAAAGAAGGGAGAGAGAAACAATCTCCAGCTACGACCTTCGTCGTTACAAAACGTTAATTAAGATCATTAGTTCTGCGTCGGTTGAATGCCGGTGAGACTTCTTTCTTTCTCTTTCTTTCTTTTTCTCGTACCACTAACATTCGTGCACGACGCGGTATTCACCCTCGGCCCGTCCTCGGGAATGCAAGAGCGTTAATGGTCCATCGCAATATAATATACCATCTTGTGTGCGTACCGAGAGAGAGAGAAAGAAAGAGATAGCAAGAGAGAGAGAGAGAGAGAGAGAGAGAGAGGCAGAGACTTAAGCTCGGCAAAAGAAGCGTCGAGAGTTTGCAATATAAACTCTGGCGAAGGTTGAACAGTGTGAATACAGCAGGCTCGGGATTGGGGATGAAAAAAAAAAACAAAAAAAAAACAACGCCGGTAAATCAATTTTCGTAACAACGAAAGTTATTGCAAGGGATACGCCCGTTGTAAAACTTTTAAGTCTCAGCGAACAGAGACTTTAATCGAGTTTGTGAAAGTCCAAGGAAATTACACATTCCAACGGTATGTCTCAATGATCCTTTTACGAGATCAATTAATTGATTCGACGTGATGTAAACAAATGAAAAACTCGGATGAGCCGTTTCTCGTTTTGTCCAGACAGCAAGTAGAAGAGTTCCGCGCACGTCAGACATCTTCGATCCTCGCATTAAAGTGTTTCTGGTTTGTACGCGTGAACTTCATTCGTTGCTAGTGGAATGCCAAGTCTCGACGACTCAATATATAAAAATTCCAAAAACGAGGGCTTTCGAAGGACAATTTACTCACGAAATGTGACCCAAGAAATTCCTTTCCAATGACTTGAGACTTTCGAAACAATGTACATTCCTATTGCAAAGCGAACTTATTTTAATTTTATTTCTTCTTTTCATTTTTTTTCTTCATATTATTCGGGAGAAACCGATGGGGCTTTTCTGCTATAATCGAGCAGAAAATTCTCGATGATTAGTACATACGTACAGACTTAAGGGAGGAAATAAACTTAGGCAAGAACAGAATAGCAAATTTTTTATTGTTTTTTTTTAAGAAAAAAAAAACGTTTTACATTTATGAAACTTTAGGTACAATTTATCACATAATTGAAGTGCTTGAATACATTTTTTTTATTAAAAAAATATTGTAAAATGGCGACGTTACGGTGTGGTCTTCGAGGATGGTTTTGGCGAAAGTTGTCCGTTTGTGCAAATCGTAAACACTTCGGAAAAATAAATTGAAATTTTAAAACAAAATTTCTGTTCTTTTTTTCAAAAACAAAGTACTTTTTAATAGTGATTATCAGAAAACAAGTATGTATAAGTTCAAGGCATTATCGCTATTAAGTTGTGTGTACAATTTCTGCACGATCAGTCAACTCGTTTTAAAGTTATGTTTCTCACAAACTTCAAAAATGTAATTTCGAGAAAAAAAAACGTGTTTATGGCATCAGTCTCCATCTATTGCACATATTTTCAAGAATTTATTTTTCATAATAAAATTTATCTTCATATTTTTTATCTTTTTATACATAAAAATAGAAGTTTCAAAGTACAAGAAAAAATTTAAAAAACATTTTTTTTTTTTTCAAATTTATCTTGGTGATCTGGCTGCCTGAAGTTACCCCTGCTTTCAACTTGTCGACACGAAATCTTAACTTTGGAGCATCTGAAAACCAAAAGTCGAGTATTTTTATTATAAAGTAGAGTTGTAGTTATGACCCCAACTCAAAACTTTCACCCCCCGATTAAAAAAAACCAAAATGGCGCACTTTTGAATTTTTCGACTCTTTTTTACAACTTAAATTCTTTAAAAATAGGATTAAATATTAATGAATATTTATACCGTTAATAGGAGTCGAAGAGATACATGCATAGAATAATTCTTGTAAATTTGAGCCTAATCGGTGCAATAGTTTTTCCAAAATCATGTCGACAAGGTCGAAAAACGTTGTTTTGAGGAAAAACGCGTTTAAAGTTTCTCTTGTGAAAATGTACATAAAACTTTTTAAAAAAGCCTCTTACCCTCCATCAGCGTTGCCTGGTCCATACATTATTTTTGAAGTTTCTTCAAAAACTTCACTTTCTTGGGTTTTTTGGTTTCGGATCTCTGTTCTGCGAGTTTTTGACGCTCGACGCTTCTATTGTATCACTCGTTTTAGCCTCTTATCGGTCACTTCGACCTAAATGACGTTCTCTACCGTATTTCTACAGGTATGTAGTATACGAAACTGATGTTTTCATAAAATCGAAAATTTCCGAAAATAGACTGATATTGATCCCTTAAAGGTTTCGTAGGTTAAACCTACGAAATCAGAATGATTTAAGTGATTTATCGGCTAATCAGCGATTTCAGGGCCATAGAATAGTCCTTCGGCTTCTAACATTTGACGTAAAAAAGAAAATTGATTTTTTTTAGGACGGTACATGTATTTCTCCCCTCAAATGAATAAATAAATATACATTAAATATTTGTATATGTACTATACACACACACACACACCCACACCCACACACACACATATATATATATTTAATAAAAGTATTTTGTATGCCCTCAGCCTCGAAGGTACTTAGCAAAGGTAATTTTTGTTCCATCAGCCTCAAAGATACATAGCAATCGTACTTTTCGTGCCCTCAGCCTCAAAGGTACATAGGCAAAGGGATTTTTTAACACTCTCAGCTACCCTACCAATTCTTCGTTTTCCCAGTATCCTACATATACACGAGAAAGTTGAATAAAGTTAGACAAGAGAAAGCTCGCTTCCGCAGATTTACACCAAAGCCAAATCAAGGATGGTGAAATCCCACGTTACATTTTTTCACTCCGGATGTACCTTCATACACGCGCGCACACACGCG
>CAWVQM010000167.1:0-20690 GCA_963932345.1 Ophion ventricosus | reverse complement strand
CGTAAATTCTTACGATAAATTATCATAAATATAAATGATTTACCGTAAATTCTCATTTACCAAAAAAAAAAATGTTCGTCTGCAGCTGAAAAAGATAAATTACTGTCCGCAGCTGAAAAAAAAATCGCTGGACCGGAAGTAGAGAAGGAAAATCGATAGCAGCTTGCCCAGGCAAGTTCTCTGTGACGGTGCATTTTGCCCCGTACGAATGCAACAAGCTTCTTTATCGAAAATTATATATTTTCAACTTGGTCAATTTTTTTTTTTCAGCGGATATTAGCGACAAAAATCGCTCAACAATTTTTCGCGATGCTCGCCGGAAGATCGTCAATGATAATCCACAAAAAATATTTCATATCATAGGAAAAATGTGGTAATAAAAATGTGGAAGTAGGAAAAAATAAAATAAAAATAAAATGATATAACTGATAGTTCGGGGCATCGCCGAAAATTGTGCAATTATTTTTCAGAGCCTTTTTTTTTAAATGGTCGACCGCCTAAATTCGCGAAAATGATAAGATTTGTTAAATAAATTGAAAAATCAAAAGATAATAAATTAAAAGAATAAAAAATGCTGCTTTGATCAGATATCCTTTTCTGCGATGACTTAGGAATCGTTTTTGTTCTTTTTTTTTTTTTTTTTTTTAAGTTTTATCGAAGCCCATACGGTAGCTTCGCTAGACCCATAGGGAAGATGCCGTATCGGTCCGAGCAGTCGAGCGTTAATAATAAAAAGTTTTGGCTGGTAAAACCGGCGGCAAGTTTTTTTTTTTTTTTTTTTTTTTTTTTATCGGGTAAGGAAAGAACGAAAGCTGGGAGGTCCGTCGAAGTTTCGCGTGAAGTACTTACAGAAAGTACCGGGGACTCGCCTATTCGTGTGTCTGTGTGTGTAACGCGCGCGCGCACGAGGTTTTGTGTGTGTCTGCGTGTGAGTGGCGTAATCTTCGTGCCGGAAGTGCTCACCCCACGCAAGAGGGCGTGGTCCCTCGACACCGTTTCACCATCCGAAGGTTCTCCCTCTATATACGTACAAGCGTACAAACTTAAACACACATATAATATTTATCACGGCTCTGTCACCTAGCCAATAGAACGCAAGTAACATTGTCGTTTCAAAAGTCGCCTTTTCATTTCAACTCCGATAAACGTCAAATTCTTATTATACTTCGTGGTTGTTGGAACGCAATGAAAAATAACGATTTTCAATCGATAAAATTTTGCCCGATTCAGGCTATGACAATCACTGGAATACCTTTATGTACTCTTATTAGAAATTTACGACCGCAATTTGCAAAAAAAAAAAAAGCAGAAGGCTTTTGATGATAATATAGAAATAAAAAAAATTATGCAAATTTCAACGTCATGCCATTTTTAGGTTAGGTTTGTTTGGATTTGCAAGTTCGTTCATTTTTACTCCGTGAAGTTTCCATCGTTGGAATGCAACGTTTTTTTTTTTTTTTCTTTATTTTTTATTAATATTCAAAAGCGTTTCGTCAACTCGAGGTCGTGAATGTCTAATAAGGATGCGTAGAAGCGTGTCAATTATTTTCGTAGCCTAAATCAACTGAAAAGAAATGTTTTATCAATGCAGAAGAATTAATTTTCGTCACGTTCCAACGATTCCAACTTCAATGTCATTTAATTTTATCTCTTTACATTATTGTCGAGAATAGTTTTTATTTTTTCTCCATATTTGGCTTTCAGACCATTGGCAAACTCCTTAAAAAAAAAAAGCTCGCGTAATTGACGTCACGTAAATGTGGCAGAAATATTTGGCGATCGAAAGAAAGATATCTTCATTTAATTTTATCTATTTATATAGACGTTCCAACGACTCCAACTTCAATGTCATTTAATTTGATCTATTTACATTATTATCGAGAATAGTTTTTATTTTTTCTCCATATTTGGGTTTCAGACCTTTGGCAAACTCCAAAAAAAAAAAAAAAAAGCTCGCGTAGTTGACGTCACGTAAATGTGGCAGAAATATTTGGCGATCGAAAGAAAGATATCTTCATTTAATTTTCATTTGATTTTATCTATTTATATTATTATCGAGAACAGTTTTAATTTTTTCTCCATATTTAGGTTTCCGACCTTTGGTAAACTCCTTTAAAAAAAACCTTTAAGTGGTTGACGTTAAGTAAATGTGGCAAAAAAAATTTGTCGATCGAAATAAAGGTATTTTCATTGCTGTCCATTGATGCGATAACATGATTAAACTTCAACATGAATATCTGACTCGATTTTCTCCTCGAATCTCTCTCTCTCTCTCTCTCTCTCTCTCTCTCTCTCTCTCTCTCTCTCTCTCTCTCTCTCTCTCTCTCTCTCCCTTCCTCCCCTGCCTCTCTCTCTCTCTCTATCTCTCTCTCTCTCTCTCCCCTCAGGGACTTTACACGCATGTACGCGTTGTCGTTATCGAGTCCCGCGAGTGCACGACTGCCAAGCATAACCGGCAATTTAAGTGCGCGCTGTTTTCGAACTCGTATCTAGGGGAGCACCTGTTACACTCGAAACTCTGTATGCCTGTGAGCATCGGTCAACGTATAAGGATGTCGAAGAAGGCTGCTATCCGTTCTCCTTCTCGCAATTTTTTTTTTACTTTTTTTTCTCTCATATATATATATATATATATATATATATATATATATATAGCCAACTTAAAGGGCGCACATGCGCGTGCACTTGCGAAAGAAAATAACCGGCTGCTGCTGCCGTCCGGTGTGACCGCTCTTGTCCGTGTACAACAGGCAGACTCTCAAGGCAAAGGCCCACTTTGCATCCGCGTACCGAAATTTTCGCAGCCGTCTTTCATTTCTATTATTAGGCGTCTCGGTATTGTTCGAGTCAGGGTCGGGGGAATGGCCAAAATGACAGGCTTCGCTTTAAACAGATTTTCCTCGAAAACGCGTTTTTTGTTTTTTTTCTTTTTTTTTCTTTTTGTCGATCGATCAAGTTCGGTTTATCGATCGATAAAACGATAAAAACTTGATAAAAAGTTGCAACAACTTTGCTCAGAGTTAATAAATAGTTGAATGAAAATTTGGGACTTTGCAAAAGCAAAAAAAAAAACACTATTATTTTTTCTGACAATCGTCATTATTTATTATTATAAATAATGTCGATTATTTCTGACAATTACTGAATAATAATGAAATATTATTATAATAATTTACATATTATCTATGAGGAGAGTGATAAATGGGAAACCCAACAAAATGAGAAGAGAACGTAAAGAATGCAACGAAGGAAATCGAAGAGGGAAACATATGGAGAGCTATAGCAATCGACGATATAAGGGAAATGAAGAGGATAGTAGAAAAAGGGAAGAGAAAAAGAAGAAGAAGAAAAAGGGAAAGGAAGGGAAATCTAACAGGATTGGAGAAGAACAAAAAATGAAATAACAATACAAAAACAGGAAGAATAGCACAGAGTCAGAGAACGTTAAACTTTGCATCGTTGAAATTCAACGAATTTTTTTCTTCACTTTTCATTTCTTTATTTTTATCATTATCCAAAGCCTTGTTTTGTTTAAAATTTAAAAAAATCGTCGCAAATGTCTAATAATAATGCGTAAAAACACTCGAGTGATTTTCGCAAGCCAAAATGGCCAAAGAAAAATGGAATTAAAGAGAATTCATTTTTCGAATGCAACAGGGTTAGGTTCGATTAGCAAAGTGCGGGTAGAAAGTGATAGGCAAGGTTTCAATTGGGAAGGGTGATACGTTGAAACACAGGAAAAAAATACAAAGAATAATTGAAAAGTAATAATAAAAATCGACATTAGTTATTATCATAGATAATTACGAAAATTGATAGGAATAAAACACATTATTTTTAATTGCCTTAATTTTTTGCGTCCAGATGGCTTGCCATCCCTCAAGAGAGAGAGAGAGAGAGAGAGAGAGAGAAAGAGCAAGAGACTGCGTCGAATTGGGGATTTTTCCAATTTGTTCGACAGCTTCAACGAGAATAGGTAATTCAAAAGCCTCGCCCTCGATTTTTCTTCAAGCCCTGAACCTTCGGTGCGTCCTTCGAGTCGATCGGCTCGGAGGTCGAAAATATTCGAGCCTCAGCTCGCCTCTCTCTCTCTCTCTCTCTCTCTCTTTCTCATGGAGGCTCTTTGTGCGCCCTCGCTCGTTGTTCGAGTCTACGTTCTTCCCTCGTATATTCCTTTCGTACGTGAAGCAAGAAAGAGAGAGAGAGAGAGAAGAGGATGAAGCCCCACCCTTGGCGCTATAATAGCTCTGGCTCACCGGTCGATAACGTCTACCTAGAGAGTTCCTTTCTCTTCTACCGCTTCTTCCTCCCTTTCCTCTTATTTTGCCTCGCGTCTCAAGCCCTCTCACATCCTGATCCTCTCCCCCCCCCCCCCTGCGACCCACGCCCGTCAACTCGCCGATTTTTCTATCCAATTCGTCGTAGCTCTCGCGACCAATTGAAATATCGATAAAACATCGACGACTGTCAGGATTTTTCAGGACCTATTGAAATATCTTGACAACTTGACTGCCTTTCGTTTCAAACAATGGCCAATTCTTTCGAGTAACATTAGGAGCGTGTATGATTTAGATTTTGTCGAAAAAAAAAAAAAAACCATCACTATTTGTAGAATTGATTGACGATTTTCTTTCACCCTGATTATTTATCTCCAACGGTTATTTCGTCGAAAACTTCAAATCATAATTTGCAGATCGCGAAATGAGAATAAAAAAAAAAAATATTTTCAATTTTCGCTGCCAAAGCAAATTTGGGTGAAATAAAAAAAAAAAAGTCATTTTCGTTGCGTTGCAACGATTCAAGTTTCAACGTCTAATAATTAATATTTAGTTATTAGACGATATTAAATAGATCTTGATTTGAATAAACAAATATATTTAAAATGAATAATTTTAATAATGGAATGCAATAGGAAAAATTTGATTTCACGAAAAATCTAGTTAATTCCAATAAAAAAAAAAAAATCAATTAAATGCATCCAGTTAATATCGAAAGAATTTTGCTGTCAGTGTATATACGATTCCTTGTGGGCCTGGGCAATTATCACTCGATAATGCGAGTAAAACGACTACAACGACTTGTTCCTTGTCTTCTTTCCTGTGCCAACCCTCTCAGCGGTCTGATCGGTTTAATTTCTCACCTGCGTGCGTGCACGCATGCACGTGCATAAATTATATATATATATATAATATATATATATATAAGTATACACGCGGCTTTGCACACTCCACGACAATCCACGCCACTCCTGTTGCTGCTTACCCCCTGGCAGGAAGCTGTCGGTTTAGATAAGATCGACGAAAACCACCACCGTTTGCCATACTTTCCTCGCAACTCCCTCTCTCATTTCTTGCCATTTGCCATTGCGCCGACTTTGCCTTATTCCCATCTCCCTCTCTCTTTCTCTCTCTCTCTCTCTCTCTCTCTCTCTCTCTCTGAGTCGCTCGGACTCTCTTGTCGTTACACCCCATAAAACTTACCCCCCCGACGCAATAACCGACACCGACCCTTCTCGCGCGCGAAGAGACTCTTCCCTGGTCGTGATTGCGAGACATGGGCACCTTTCTACTATGCACACACACGTACATAGAAATATATATATGTACACGAATATAGCGCATGAACCCTGAAGCATATAGCTTGGCAAAACAACTGGTTGTCGTGAAAGTCTCACTTCTTGACACGTTAATGTGTGTAAGTTTATTTTATGTACTTTAAGGACGAAAGCAAGAGAGAGAGAGAGGGAGAGAGTAACAACAAGTTCAACAGGCTATAATCGTCTCTCGTCGAGTTCCAACATAATTACCGTAAGTGAGACATTCTCAAGTTTGTCACTGAATGTAGAGAGAAAAATATTGCTCCGAAATTCACATTTTTCTAGCGTGTTCCATTGATTTTTTTATTTTTTGTTCATTGAAATTGTTAAGGTTCGTGATGTTGAAGCTTGCATCGTTGGTACGCAACGAAAATACACTTCTTTTTAATAATCACTTCTTCACTTTTAATTCGATCGAATATTTCGATTTAATTATTCGATCGAATATTTCCATTTAATTATTCGATCGAATATTTCCATTTAATTATTCGATGGAATATTTCCATTTAATTATTCGATCGAATATTTCGATTCAATTATTCGATCGAATATTTCCATTTAATTATTCGATAGAATATTTCGCTTTAATTATTCGATCAGGCATTTTAAGGTGCACTATAAGTAACACCAATTTAACAAGTCTATTCAACTTAAACTAAATTTGATTAAACGTCACAAATACGTTTGCCTCTCAGAGTCAGTGCTAATTCAATTGAAACAATTATTCATCGTAAATGTACGACTCCATTGAACATCGAGCCAAATAGGCCGAGATACCATTAACAATTTAATTCCATTCGAATTATTTGCCTCGACAACACCTGCGCCGAGTGTCCAAAAAAATGTGCCCTCATCGGATTTCATATACGTAAAAATAAACACGCGTTCGATGAAATGTTGTTCGCGAACTTTCGACAAACGAGAAACGGAAAGACCGAAATATATCATCAGCTGCAATTCTCTTCTCAACGTAGCCACCACACACACACACACAAACGTGTGAATTATTTAATTTATCAGACACAGGTAGGAAGGCAAAAGACGAAAAAAAGAAGAAAAAAAAAAACATAAATTAGATGACCGCCCGTTTATGTGGAATGGCGATACGAAATCTCTCGATCGCGCTTGCACGACGGGGCACAGTGTCCCGTATGCCCGTTTTGCGGTGGATCATGGTTGATCGTGCAAAATATGTGTGTTTATATATGCGATCTGTACGAGCGACGGGACGAGCAGCTGTCCAACGTCCAGAGGCACGTTAGATATATAGAAATAGCATGAAGACATGAAGACATGCAGACAGAGAGAGAGAGAGAGAGAGAGAGAAAAAAAAAAGAGGCAGTGAGAGACAGAGAGAGATAGAGAAAAAGACAGACACAGAGAGAGCGGCAGAGAAAGAGAGAGAGAGAGAGAGAGAGAGAGAGAGAGAGAGAGAGAGAGAGAGAGAGAGAGAGAGACAGACAGACAGACAGACAGAGAGAAAGACAGAGAAAGAGAAAGAGAGAGAGAGAGAGAGAGAGACAGAGAGAAAGACAGAGAAAGAGAAAGAGAGAGAGAATGAGCAGGAGAATCGAGCCAACAAGGTGAACATGCAAGTCCGATGATGTTCCTCACTCTCGCGTGCCTCTTACTGTACACGTGTACATAACGTACATAAACGTCCCACAATATATATATATATGGATATGTAGGTGTATTGCCTGGATTCGCGAAACAGACGCGCGTAATCGATCGCGTATACGCGTTATAGCGATCGGTTCAGTCAAAGAGAGTAAAAGCTGCATCGACGACGACACAACTAGGGGAAAGTCCTGAGAGCGAAAGAAACAGAGAAAGAGAGAGAGAAAAAACGAGACAAGTGTTGGTGTATATATATATATACATATGTATGTATGTATGTATGTATGTATATATATATAGACACATGATCGCGCGTGCCATTGCAGCTGCCAAGCAGATCCGGCGACAGGACGAGGCCCAGAAAAAACGTTAAGGTGCAATGAAAAGTAAAGCGAATTTTTTTTTTTTTAAATACACACAAATTGTACCCGTAGTATGGAAGAAAGAGAGAAGGGGGGAGAGAGGGAGAGGGGGAGAGAGAGAGAGAGAGAGAGAGAGAGAGGCTACTGTAAAAGAAGTGAGTTATAAATAACGAGGAGCTAAGGGAAGCAGATAAAAGAGAAACGTAGGTATAAAACGTCAAGTAGCTGCGGGCAGGACAACAAATATAATTCGTTCATTAGGCTGATCGCGAGGAGTCCGGTGTCCGTGACGCACAGTGTTACCGTACCCGTACACAAAACTCGATCCGCTGTCGCGTTACTTTACTTTTGCCTCGTCGGATTTCACGCATGTATGATTATACGTAAGCGAATAATAACGTATGGAAGGGGAATGGAAAATAATGTCGCTCGCTCGTTATCGTTCACGGTCTCGTACGTTGCACGAGTTATACCGTTGAAATTCAATAAACGCAATGTGTTCGAGTTTACGAGGAATTATTAGGAAATTTGTGAGAGTCAGTAGCGAGAGATCTGAAAGCCGAACAGAAAGAAAGGGCGTAAGTGTGTTCCGTCGGGAAAACGCTAGACCTCGCGTCTTCAGTCTGTTCCACATATATTGTTTGTCTTTCAAACGTAACCTCCATGTTTGTATCTCATATTGAAAGAAAAATATTCGTACTTTTCAAATAAAAAAAATACGTTTTTATTGATAAATTAAAATGTCACTCTGATCCTTTATTTCGTTTGTTTATTTTATTTATCCTTCCATCCTTTATTTTGCGTTTGAAATTTACACGATTTTCGCTACGGCATATTATACATAGACCCAATAAACTCAATTCTATCCAATCAAATTATTCGAGGGAAGAAGCATCTTCGATTGCCGCTGCGCAATGAATAAAAATATCGCCTCGATCCTCGTCGTCGCAATTTGCGGCTTCAAACAAAAACACAAAGCACCGGATCAAGTAACGACACAATATCGCTATTGAAGACATTGTGGAATATCGAGGCAAAATTCACCTCCTCCATCATTAATCCCCTCATGACTCGTCACGAGAGCAGCATCTTTTTTTTTTTTATCCACGTCACCGACCATACGAGATTTTTTCCTCCTCCTTCCCCCGCCCCCCGCCCCCCTCTCTTACCTCTATCTCTCACAGACTCTCTCCATGCATTAATGTATCGCGCGAATCGGGGAGGGATTTCACGACGTAAAAGCTGCACACGTGGCCACCACCCTTGACGAAGCCTTTCTCGGCACTCGCCCCGCTGGACCGTGCGCCCTTACGCACACCCGTATAACAGCTCTGCACCGCGTCTGTGCCACATGTCATGTGCGGTGAGAGCACCCCGGGCCTGCGGAATACGAAGCAACATTGCCCATACGTGATATTCCCGAGACACATGGCGGGGAGAAAGATAAAACCTCGGTGAGCGCGTGTCGAGATGAATGAGAGCGACGAATCGTGATGGCGACAAGGGAGAGAAGGAGAAGGGGGGGGGGGGGGGTAACTATTGAACAATGTGCATGTATCTATGAGCACACGAGTATGTACGGGGAACATGAGGACCCCCAAAGAGAGAGAGAGAGAGAGAGAGAGGGGTCAAAAGCGTAAATCGCAATAACAGTTCGCGTTTCTACTTTGTGATAAAGATATGTGTGGGTGTTGTACATCGAACGCCATAGGCACACACACATACACCCACACATACACGTCGATGTAAATCCCAGAGGGATGGCCGGCGATTATAATTCGATGGGCATGTGGGAACTTTATACGCAGTAATTGGGAACCTTGTGTGTGTGTGTGTGTGTGTGTGTGTGTGTGTGGCGCAGCGCAAAAATTGCATTAGAAGCGGGATCAGACTTATTTCGCGATAGGAATTAGAAGGCCGCAGGAGGCCCTTTTTTTTTTTCTTTGATCTCGCCTGCCTCTCATCCTTTGTCCTTTCTTTTTTCTTCTGTATATTGCACGTAACGAAGTTTCCCCGAGAGAATGTGTGAACGTGGCGTACGCGGGATCCAACGTTGCTCCGAAGGCGGGCAGAATGAGGAGTGTGGGAGTGTGGGGTGGTTGATGCAATAATTGCTGTAGAAAGAGGAGAAGAGCGAAACTTCCGGGACGAGCGTGTTACATGCGGGAGCAGAAAAGCGCGCATCATTGCCAAGGGAAAAGAGGAATTGACGCTTGTCTGCGGGCACGTGAGATCGTGTAATTATAGAACCCGCTTTTACAATTCTTGGACGAAGAGGTTCGAGCTACTGCCCCGTTTTTTTTTTTTTTTTTTTTTTAAATATGTCGATGATGATACTTTGTTGCATTATTTCTCATGCGGGTTGGCATTCGTTCGCTTCTAGCTCAGAGTGCCCGGAGAAATATCTTTTTTTTTTATATTTATTATTTAATTAACGTTTTTTTTTCATATTTCTTTTTTCACTATTTTTTTCATTAATGAAAAATTCTAAAACAATCAATGTATTATTGTTTGGGTTTGTTTGGGTTCTATAATTATTCTATCGAGAACTATCCCCATGAGACTGAAGTTTTTGCATCGTTGGGATGCAACGAAAATGATTTTTCAATTTCCCCCCGAATTTCTCGTGGCACAATCTACGTTACGAGAGTCCATCAATAATTTTTTTTTTTTTTTTTCATCGCTCATTCAGAGATCCATAATTTTTATCTGCAAAAAAGAATCATTTGTAAAATAATATAAAGGAAATAAAAAATATGAAGAAAAATTTTCGTTGCATCTCAACGATGCAAACTTCAACGTCGTAATTCCACAAATTTTCAAGAATATTGGCGACGTTTTTTTTTTTTTTGTTTTGTTTAATAACCATCCAGTAATACCTCAAACCTTTCAAGTTGAAGAAAAAACGACATTTATCAAGGAGAAAAAAAAAAGGAAGAAGTAGTTTGTTTTCCTCGAATGTTTTTAGCTTTGTCGTTGCCTTGTGCACCCCGAAGTTTATCGTATGCCCTTACGGTGTAAAGACCCATTCTATATTTAAATATAGCCACGATGAACGATATACGTAACGATTGTCATAATCACAATTACCTTTCTCTTCGTTTGAGAGGTGCGAGAAAGAGCTCGAGTGTTCCGTAAGCGTGTGAAAAACACACGAGAATCTATTCAATTCTGCACGTCTTTCAGCCAGAATATATTATATAAATTTACTTTCAAGCGCCCCCTCGCCCCCTTCCCCGCCAACTCTCCCAAAGCCGTCGTCATCCATATGCAACGCGTACCAAAGCGACAATGCTTTTCTCACTGTATTAGATGGCTCGGTTGCTCCTACTCCTCCACAATGCCACGCTTGATGGGCGTTAGAGTTTTGTACATATTGCGATATCAAAGTGTCAGGGGCACCTCGATACGCAGAGATATAACACGTTGCGATCGTACTCGCGCTCCCTTTAGTTCTTTTCCACCGTACAACCCGAATGCACAGACATACGTACATACAGTGCTGTAGATCGTATAGCGTCAATCATCAAATCCCCCCCCCCCCCCCCTCCCGCCCCTTGTCTGTTGGGCGGACATCAACCCCCTGAACTTTTGCGATGCATGGATCACATACAAATGCACACGTGCAAGAATATATGTGTGTGTGTGTGTGTATGTGTGTGTGTTTATGTGTATAATGCGAGGAGTTCGCTTGCATGCTCCCCTATCTGGCCGTTTCTCTCGGCCTAGCTCGCCGACAAGTTAAAATATGCAAAATAGCCATGGATTATGCCACGAGTATATGGGACCGCTGCGCGATCCACGCGAGACTATACTCGCCTCTTATTCGCTGCTCCTTACGTCCTATTTTGCACTTCTTTCTCTTCTGTGTCTCTTCATTTGCTTCATTTCTATCACGACTTTCAACTGACACGAGATAGTACCTGGCGCAGCGCTGGACAACAAGCCTTCCGATGAAAAATCACCGATCGAACGAACAGATCTGGACGATTGTTTTTTTTGTTTTTATTTTTTTTCTTAAGGTAATTAAAGTCGACAGACTTTAATTCAGACCTAGCGTTGATGGACTGACGTTTCCTCTTGGATTGTATTTTGAGGTAAAATTAATACTTTTTATTTGGAAACGAGGCCATATTTCGAAAAATAAAAGCAAGGACGGCTACGCTTAAAAATAGTAATATTAATGCGGATTAAGGGCAATTTTTTTTTTTTTTTAGACGAATCAAAGAGATTTCAATCCCACCAGGCAGTTCACTCTGCCATTTATTGTACTTCAACTATTGTTTTTATTTTTCGATAAACATTTACTTGAATCTACTTTAATGTATGTGGAATAACATATCTTTAATTGAGCCAAAAAAAAAATATTAAGTTAATTAAAAAAATTTATGAAAAAAAAAGCTTATTTTTCTGATGGTCACGTTTTTTTTTTCCACCGATACGTGTCCGGGGAGGCTTCGAAAAAGGATTTGTTCGCTGCCGAGTGGGATGGATTGAGGATTAAAAAGAAAATAAGCAAGTGGGAAGAACGCGTATGAGATGGGCTAAGGGATATTTCGTACGCATGCATACATGCATGAGATTAAGGGCTCGGCCGCGTGTTGCACTCTCTCTCTCTCTCTCCGCACCACGTTTACGAGCATAGATTTTTACGATATAGTGGTATATGCGGGCTACAGCCGACTGGTAGCAAACGAAGGGACGCAAGGGCGGTAGGATAGTACGTGGGAGTTGCGCCCTTTTTTTTACTCGCTAGGAGAATCGATGTGTCGTATCTTTGTATATAGCCTGAACAGGACTACTGTGTACATGGGGTTCAACAATGGATTCTTCAATTCCAATCCCCCGAAGCGGAAGAGGCAAAAGGGTGGTTGGTAGAACTACTGATGATCGGGAGAGAGATCAGAGACGGGAGAAAGAGCGGCTGTACGGGGATGATTTCGCAGCGGGGTACACCCCTACTAATTTAATGACTACCCTTACTCTCTCTCTCTCTCTCTCTCTCTCTCTCTCTCTCTCTCTCTCTCTCTCTCTCTCTCTCTCTCGCTCTCTCTATCTCTCTCTCTAAAAAAATTAAAAAAAAGTGATCTCTTGCCCGCTCGATTACCGTAACAATTTTACCTATTATACACTATATTTTGCCATTATATCGAGCCATTCTCTTTTCTTAGACTTAGTCCCTACAGGCTAACTTGTACAGCTACAGCAATGCTCTCTTGTATCCCTATTTACCTGTACCCCCTTTTACTTTACAATGTTATGTATGAAGGCTAAGTGCCAGAGGACGTTCCTAGTCCTAGAGCACGAATGAATAATAATCAATCAATCAATCAATCAATCAATCAATCAATCTCTCTCTCTCTCTCTCTCTCTCCCTTACTGTTCCACCGTCTCTTCACTTCCAATCCCTTCCCAATGTCCGATCGTCTACATGTATTTCCTATAGGTACAGACTAAAAGTGCATTGTAGGCTAGCGTCCAATCAAATGTCCGATTCGATGTAAACATCCGTGTTTTATTTTTTATTTTTTATTATTCGAACTTGTCCGCGCGTACATCTGGTCGTCAGTGTGCACGTCTAGTGCCAGTCAGGAACTATGAGCTCTATACTGAAGTAAAGATTTTTCAAAATAGACCAAACTTCGTGTTTCTATCTTCAACGATTTTACGGCCTCAGGCTACTCTAGGATTTTCCAAAAATTGCATTTTTTTTTTGTCAAAAATGTTGCCTCAGTACCTATAAAATTATATTCCAAAAGATTGCTATGGGTGTGAAAAATTTTCTGATGTTTTTCTCATGGAATTTTATACTCTTTGTTTTAGAAAATTCGGTATTTTGACAGAAAACAATATATGAAAAAAATCCTACGTACTTCTATAGCTATTCTTATATACAATCGAAAAAAACTTTAGTGTCTCATCGTAATTGAAAAATTATAAGAGCTATTGGTCCGACCGTTGACCTTCCAGGAATAAACGCGTCGTCGGAAAAATGCTGCACGTTCGTCATTCAATGCAAAAAAAATCAAATTGCAAATGAGCAACGGTCGAAGACCTTTCGATACGATATTTTTGGAAAAATAATTTACTATTGGATCGTTCCCACACCTCCTCTCCTCCCGGAGTTCTTCGGATCGTGTTTCCTGCTCCGTTACTCTCGATCGATCTCGCCGTGACGGCATACGCGGATCCATGGCATTGGTCCTTTGAGGATCGGGATGCGGAACGAAGCTGTATGGGCTGGGAGAGCGAGATCGCGCGAGAGGTCCAACAACAGCAGGCTGGCAACACGCAGGCGCTCCTGTTGGTACTTCATGGAACCACCGCCACACGAACACATCGATACCTGTGTATGTATGTGTGTGTGTGTGGGGTATGCGCGCATATATATGTACATAGTACTGGCAGGGAAAGAGGATTCGGGCCCACACGACGGGGAATGGAACGTGCGTAGGGTCACAAAGGGCCACCACACATACACATCCAGCAAACGTCTCACCACCGCGAGAGTCATGACTCATGCCTTAGATACGCCGATGCTATTCTAAATGTGTGTATATGTGTGTGTGTGTGTTTTCACTCTTCGTGCCTTCCTCTCGCCACATATTAATTCGACGATCTGCAGCTTTTGGACCGGCTGCTTTTTGAAAGATGCGAGGTATGTATAACAAGGGAGAAAGAGAGAGAGGGGGGGGAGAGGGAAGGGGAGAGAAAGAGTTTGATTGATTGATTGACGGTTTTATTATGTTCCTTGGTATGAATCTTTGAGCAACAAGCTATAGGGTACGAAATAAAACGATAAACACTGGTTAACTAAGAAGTACATAAGAAAAGGCGTAACATACAGTGCAAAAAAAAAAGATATTTAATTTAAATGGGATCTATTTAAATCAAATAGGATTTTTTTTCCTTGTCTCACAGCTTATGACGTTGAAGTTTGCGTCGTTGGAAACGCAAGTATTTTTCTTTTTGCATTTTTCATTTCTTTATTTGTATCATTATTTAAAGCCTTTTTTTTTCCCAAAATGAGGTTACAAATCTCTATTAAGAATACGTGAAAACATTCGGCGATTTTTCACAGTTGAGAATAGCCTAAAAATATTTGAGCCATTTGGAAGAATGAATTTTCGTTGCATTTCAACGATGCAAACTTCAGCATTATAGTCTACTACGATCCTATTTTTTTCAAATATGTTTTTTTTTTGTTCGAGCTATTCTTTTTAAATATTCTTAAGAATAGCTATAGAAGAGTACGTAGGATTTTTGGATATATTATTTTTTTTGTCTAAATTGAGTTATGAATCAGGCCGACTTGAAAAATGTAGTTTTGAGATAAACGCGTATAAAGTTCGTAGAAAGTCACGACATGAATGAAGAGGGGTTGCGCTAGAATTCGAAAATCGAGTACTCAGAGATTTTTCAACACCCATAGTCTTTTGGAATATAATTTTTATAAGTAATAAGGTACATTTTTACAAAAAAAAAGTCGATTTTTTGGAAAATCCTGGAGTGGCCTAAGGCCTTAAATCAAATAGGTTTTTTTTGCTTGTCTCACAGCCTGGTACCCTATTTGTTTCAATTTTTTTTTGTTCAAGTTATTCTTTTTTTTAATATTAAATATATTCAAATTAAATAAAGATTATATATTCAAATTAAATAAAGATTAGATTCAAATTAAATAAAGATAAAACTCGATATATCGCACGAATACGAGAAAGGAATATAAGTTCATGACACAAAGTGCAGTGAAAAAAAAGTTAAATTTTTTTCATGTCGTTGTTTTCTAATGAAAACAACGCCATGAGATGTTTTCAGAGACTGAAACGTGTATCATTTTTCCGTCTGTCTCTTTTGTCTTATACTACCAGATGAAACCAAATCACAGATTAATTAGGAATAAATAAAAATATTTAGTTATTAGACGATATTAAATAGATCTTTATTTTCATAAATAAATATATTTAAAATAATTAATTTTAATAATGGAATGCAATAGGAAAAATTTTATTTTTCCTAGTTCTATTTTATAGTATAAAATAGAAAAAAAATTACATAGCAAAGCATACAAGGTACTAAATAAAATTTTCATATATTTATCCAACAAAAAGTGTCACTTTTGTTGGTTTTCAAGGAAAACATCCTTGAAAATTGCTGTGAGCGGATCCTGGCTTGCACATCCCAAAGTCACCGATTAATTATCAGTTGTCTCTCTTCTTCGGTTCTTCCTCTTTCTCTCTCTCTCTCTCTCTCTCTCTCTCTCTCTCTCTCTCTCTCTCTCTCTCTCTCTCTCTCTCTCTCTCTCTCTCTCTCTCTCTTTTTCATTCTTTCTCTCCCTACATGTATTTCAAGAAGTCTCGCTCGTCTTTATTTTTCTTTTTCTTCTTCTTATGTACGTGGCACATACGCAATAGGCATAACGAGTGATCCTCGGAACGAGGAAGCATTCAGCGAGACCCGAGGACAAGTGCAATAAAGAAAGCCCTCCCCCCGCGTATGCTCTTGTATATGATAGTCTCTCGACTCGCGTCCGAGAGCGCAATGATCTTGAAGACGACTTCTTCTCGCTCTGCGACTATTTCCATTCCCCTATACTCGCCTTTCTCTTCTCTCTCTCTCTCTCTCTCTCTCTCTCTCTCTCTCTCTCTCTCTCTC
The DNA here is from genome assembly GCA_963932345.1 of Ophion ventricosus. Classification (NCBI taxonomy): domain Eukaryota; kingdom Metazoa; phylum Arthropoda; class Insecta; order Hymenoptera; family Ichneumonidae; genus Ophion; species Ophion ventricosus. The sequence continues at coordinate 4,460 of CAWVQM010000167.1, read as the reverse complement.
TCTCTCTCTCTCTCTCTTTTTCTCTTCCTCTTTCTTTCTTTCTTTCTGTCGCTCCGTCTTACTTTATTACTGCGAAAACTGCACTTTACCGGTCGTCGTCATCGCCGCCGTCGTCGTTATCACACATACGCGAAAATTCATGAGCCTACACCAACACGGGAACGTGTATATTAAAGCAGTTGGAGCTGCTGCAATATACTAGAACGAGATCTGCATTCTAAATCGGTATTTCTCGTCGTCTCAGTCCACAGGACGATCAGCGTTAGTGTCCCGGCAACTTTGCTGCAACCACAGCCAGTAAAGATGAGAGAGAGAGAGAGAGAGAGAGAGAGAGAGAGAGAGAGAGAGAGAGAGAGAGAGAGAGAGAGAAGGAATTAAGCAGGCAAATGTAATACACGCGAGGAAAGAGTCTCGTAGATCGAGGCTAACACCCTCTCTCTGGTCCATGGTGAGCGTGCAATTACATCGATCAGAAAGAGTCTGTGAGCTCCGTCTCTCTCTCTCTCTCTTTATGCTGATCGCAGGCTGGATTGAACTGCAGCCACTCTCTCCATCTCTCTCTCTCTCTCTCTCTCTCTCTCTCTCTCTCTCTCTCTCCTCTCTCTCCCTCTCTCTCTCTCTCTCTCATTTTTTTTTTCTTACAGCTCATCCGCAATGACTATTGCACCGGCCAATAATAAATTTAAAGCCAGCACGTAGGAATTCTCGTCGCTGTTACATCTTTCCTATGACGTTGAAGTTCTTCATCCTTGGAATGCAACGATTTGTTTTTATTTCCCAAATATCTTTCAGTAGTGATGTAAGCTACGAAAACCACGTTCATCTTTTTTTTTAGGACTTACCGATCTACAATTTAAATCTGCAGAATTATTCTTTTGTATAATAATAAAAATAAGAAAGAAACAAGGCCGTTCTTTGCTTTCACGATGACACATACGCAGGTGTATGCCGAGGAAAAAAAAAAAAAAAAAAACTGGAATTCCCATCGTTCGGATGCAACATTACAGAGAAATTGTCTGATGGAGAAAAAAAAAACGTTTGTGTCCAGAAGCGGGATAATTATTCGCCGAGAAAGTGTCGAAAAATGGTCATGAAGTTTGCATCGTTGCAATGCAACGAAAAATACTCTCATATTTTTATTTCCTCGTTTCAATTATTTGACGAATGATTCTTTTGCCACGAAAAAAAATTATGAATCTCTAAATAAGCGATTTAAAAGGAACATTTCCTGAAAGAAATTCGACAATATTAAAAATGCAAACTTCGGTCTCATCGAATTCCAAAGATTCCAGGGAATTTCCCCCGCGTCTTTGGCACTTCCATCGACTTTTTTTTCAAGGAAAACCGAGAAAGCGATGGATCCTATGATACCGAGGCCGAGCGAGTCAGTATTTCCCGATGTATAAACGCAGAGGGTGGCGTTACTTTGCGACCATTCTCAAAGGGCTCTTTTACAGACACGAATACACGAAGCAACGATTGAAGAAAGAACGTGACGGTTGACGCGCTTGTCGAGCGATATAAAATGCACTGTTTTCTTTTTTTTCTTCTTCTTCTTCTTCTTCTTTTCTATACTCGTGTACTTTTTGTCGAAAGGCCGTACGACTTGAAGTACACCGTAGAGAGTGAGCTGCCAATGTTGCAGTCATTTGGGTCGATGAGTATATACGTGTGTAGGCGCGCAAGCCTGCGCAATACACGTGTCTCTCGTCCTGAGTGAGACTGAGCGCGAGCATTTTTGGCAACGGTGCCAAATGAAATACGCCAGCAATTTTTCTTTGTACGTAGAAAAGTAGAGAAATGACGGCGAGACGAAGGGAGAGAACGGAAGAGGAAGAGAAAGAGGAGGGGGGGGGGGGGGTGAGATAGAAAAAGAGGGTTGGCCTAGGTGGAGGATCGTACATCGCGAGAGTGGACGAACTACACGAGAGTTTAAGCTCGAGGAAGAAAAAAGTGGGTCTCTGAAACGGAGCCAGATACGCCAGAGGCGGCAAAGAGTAGCGTGGGAGGAGAAAGAGAGATGAGAAAGCAGAGTCAAGATTGACAGAGATGAAAAAAAAAAAATTGCGCAGAGCTTCGTTTCTTTTTCGTAAATTGAAACGATCGATTCCTTTCTGTTCCAGTCTTCTTCTTCTTTTTTTTTTTACCATGCCTAGGGAACTCGTGGACTCGGAATGATGGAATAATGAGATATACGATATATTGGAGAAATATGGTGACAATATTAGTATCGTAATGATTGAAATATTAATGACGTCTCGACCGAAGGAATGCCTCGGAAGGGAGGCGAGAGGAGTGTTTAATGAGAACCTAACGAAATGGGGAGAAAGTCAAAAGTACAGCCGTGCAGAAGTTTCTTAGGTATACCTAAGTCGGATCCCGTTCGGGATATGATGAGGATTCCCTAGAAGGAGTATCCTCATCGGAATTCAGATGGCGCCGACTACGAGGCGGTGGCACGGTGGCAAGAATTTCAAATACGTATTGAATACATTTTTCTTAGCAAATTAGATATTTTTTTATGTTCGATCTCCATTTAATTTAATTATAATTACTTAGAATAAATAATATGTCTTTCGAGTTCTATACATTGTTTTTTTTTTCGATTTTTTTCAAATTAAATGTAAAGAATTTTGTTCGAAATTCTGTCATTAAAATATATAAGTTTTGACAGAAGTTTTGTCCGACTGGATCCCGATTGAAAAATCAGGATCCGACTAGGACTGTATCCATGACAATATTACTGCACGGGACCGTAGGAACACAGGAAAAAAAAATAAATACAAAAAACCCCAGACGCCATTAATATTTCAATTATATCGTGAATATTTTAATAATTCAAATCACAATGATAACGTCAATAATATTTTATTCTACAATATTTTAATCATTCAGGAAGTGAGAGAAACGCAAGCAAAAAAAAAAAGAAAAGAAAAAAATCATGGACTTGAAGTTTGCATCGTTGGAATGCAACGGAAAAATTATTTATCATATTTTTATTTCCTCGTTTAAATTATTTTACAAATTTGTTTTTCCGGATAAAAATTATAGATCTCCGAAGAAGCGATTAAAAAAATGATGGATTTTATCAACGAACATCAGCCACAAGAAATTCGAGCAATTGAAAAATAATTCTTTTCGTTGCATTCCAACGATGCAAACTTCAGTGTCGTAAAAAAAAAAAAAATCGCCAACAATTTTTCCACTAGCGATTCGCGGAATTCATCGAGTCATTTGTACGCAATAAATCAGACTCACCGAGGATTTTCTCATTAGCTACCGGCAGGCTACCCATCTCTCGCTTCGCGTTATTCCATGTAGAGATAATGTATACGATGTACCGTGTACGTACGAATACATCGATCCCTCTCCAATAACAATTAACCTTTAGCTTTTACAAATCACCTCCAACGAGTTTGGGAATGGAACGTATTTTTTTTTCTTTTTTTCCTTCCAACTCCGCAACTCTCTTTTCCTTTCATCTCTCCGTGCTTGTCCCACCCCCTCTCGCCCTCTCTCTCTCTCTCTCTCTCTCTCAGTCTCTAGCTCGTCTCACTCCTTTTTCACGTATATGGGTGATTCATTGAAATTTCGTGACTGAAATACGCATTGTACGTACGACAAATGAGACTCGCGCGCGTTATCCACATTCGTACACCCAAGCGTGCTTTATAGCTCGTACTCTCTGCTCGAACGTGTACGAGAATGTCTTTTCGCGCACGGGAGCAAAAACTAATATGAAAGAAAAAAAAAAAAAAACGAGGAAGAGGATAAAGATCGAAGACAAAAGGGAAGCAAATCGGGAGAACGATGGATGGCATTCCTACCATCGCGTACATCGTTTATGATGTAAGATGGACAGAGAGAGAGAGAGAGAGAGAGAGAGAGAGAGAATTTCGAGATGACTTTTCCGTCTCTTTCTCGCCCGTATGGCCAAGAGAGCAAAACTTCCGTCGAACGGAGCAAAGAGGAGCGTCGTCGTATTAATTGTCTTCACCGGCGCGTAATTGAAGACCAATTACGGTATATCGAGGCGGGCGAGCTCACGAAAGAAGAAGAGGAATATCTCTTTCGTTACGTGTACAAGTATATATGTTTTCGAGCAGGAGTTATGGGAGGGGAGGGAAGAGGAAGGGATTGTACTCAACTGTATAGAACTTTTTGCTCCGTTCGCTGCTGGCACGACTTTGGGGCCTCATCTTTTCTCTCCTCGCCCTTTTCTCCCTATTTCTCCTCCTTCCCTTCTATTCGTCTCGTCCTCGTCGTTACGCGAACTCTCGCGGACGCGCTCTCACGGATCGTCGATCCGCTCTCGGACGGTGAACAGGGAAAATTGCATAGAACGCCGCTGGCTCGCTCTCCTCTCTCTTCTCTCTCTCTCTCTCTCTCTCTCTCTCTCTCTCTCCCTCTCTCTCTCTCTGGAGCAACGAGAAAAACAATGCTCGGAGAGAATGAAGGAA
>CAWVQM010000166.1:0-18527 GCA_963932345.1 Ophion ventricosus | reverse complement strand
TCCAAATAGCGACTCGAGCAACGTCTAACGTCATCACCTCCTCTAGCTTTCATAAAAAACATGGTCTCGAGCGGATATTCCACGAACAGCCGTATCACGTAGAATCAAACAGTGAATCGATTATATACGTCTTAGGCCAGAGAGTCGACCCAAATAACAGAGCGGAGTGCGACAAAAACCCAGTGCACACCCGTGTCATACAAACCTAGCGGCCGCCGCGCTATCCCCGAACGCCGCAGCATCGAATTTTGGCTACGCACATCATGAGCTCTTGATTAACAAAGGGAATAAAGAACGCAATTCCCCTTCCCCCAGTACCATAACTTCTCCGAAAGGAAATCAAAGATTGAATCACTCCCTAATCCCACTCTGTTAAAAATCATAAGCGAACCAAGAAGGGCCACTACGCCAAAAGCCCAAATCAGTCTTCTATCGATCCCGATCTGATCAAGTCTTCATGATGATGTCGAAGAGTTCAACATCATCATTCGAACGAGAAAGATCTTTTCTATCGACTCCAACTTTGTATCGCGATTCATACCTCTGTTCCGTGCCTAATAATCTAACTCTGTTTCTCAATCATTCATTTCCATTTCTATTTTACTAAAAAAGTATCGTGAATCTTTTCCGCGCTCTTCACCCTCGCGAAGTGACCCACTGACCCATCATCGGCAACATTGTAAACACAGCGTGTGTGCGGCCCGTCAACTACCATTGTACCAGCGAGCGCACTAGGCCTAACGCGAAGGCCCTCGAATTCCGAACTACAATAAACATCCGTGCGACCGAGCGAGCGACCAACACTCAACGAATGGAAGCTACCCATGTTTTTTTCCTGTATTACACTTCGTAGCCCTGATCATCTTAACCCAATTAGTATCTTTTAATAAATAATATCGTGTCAATCGAACAGAAGTCTGTCGAATTATTCCTCGAACACCTACACATTCGCGAAAATCTCCTAATCTCGCTTATCTCACACACATCCCCTTTTTACCCTCATCCCGTGCTATTGCGTTAGGCGTAGGCAACAAAGAGGGAAACAAAAATATTATGCTCTCATCCCTTCCTGCATGTGTAATTATATCACAAAATGCTACGGGGACGATTGCATCCCTTGATGGCCTCGAGTGCTGCAGAATTTGGCGAGAGAGAAAATACACGTGGAGGAGTTGTTTTCTGTCGCCAATGAACGATGTAGATGATACTATTTAGTCAACTATGTTGAATAGCGAGAGTTGCGAAAAGTTGATGCCGCTGTTTCGTGAAATATCCAAAGAGTTAGCGTTTTATAATTTTTGTTTACTAATATTTATTTCCTAAGTTCCAATTCCTAATTCCTAGTCCCTAATTCCAAGTTCCTTTGTTCCATCTGGATTTGTAAAGTGGAACCTGAGAAAAGGAGACTTTCTTTCTGAAGGAACATCCATGCAGCAATATTATCATGGATACAGTCGGATTTGGACTAGGATCTCGGTTTCTCAATCGGGATCCAGTCGGATATCGGATCAGATCCCGCAGCGAAATGTAACGTTCGCAAATCGGATTCCGGCCAGGATCCTAACCCGGAACTTTTAAGGACTCTAGTCAGAATTCAAATAGAAAACTTTCGGATGATGCTAAAAATGAGCAAATGACAAAAATATGAGGAATTTTCGTTGTATTCCAACAATGCGAATTACGACGGAATTTTTTGTCCTCGTACGGGGCTGCAGCGAAGAGGTCAAGAGATCGAGGACAAACATCCATTGACAGTGCGGTGAAAACTTGCCCAGAATGGAAGTGGATCATGATGAGTGGCGTTTAATGCTATTGTTACGAACATAAGGGTGGCATTATTGCGCGAGCGAAGCAGGCGACTGAATAACGAGTGCAAAGATTGCGAGGCATATGAGAGAGTCATGAAGGGGAGTGATTAGTAAGCCACTTCGTAATTAATGCTCTCTATCCTATCGACCCACTCTCACACACATACACACACACACACACATATACACACTTACAGAGGTATTTTCTTTCTCGCTCGAAGCTTATACGACCATAGGTATTCTCGACGTCTCGTCGTAATCCAGCACGGCATCCCGAGCCTCGCGGATAAGAGCTTATTAGCTCGTCACGTTATTACCGCAACACATGCGGTAGTTCGTTTCATTGAGTAATTATCGCGCCTTATTTTTCCGAGGCTCGGAGAACGCTCTCTAAACGGCTGGGCAATTATGACACGTTCGATCATTCTCAAATACAGAGACGAGTGCCATCATAATCAGCAGGTTTTTAAATTAAAAGCTCCGGGCAAGATCATGGTGAGTACAAATGAGCAAGAGATATGAAAATTCTCTTGCAATGTTGTTTCCAAAGATTGTATTTGATTTACACTATTGTATGGCGGTTTGCAGGAGGGCACAGGAAAATTGAGGAAAACGGAGGCCAATAAGGACGGCTATAGAACGGTCGTAGAACTTTCTGACGCTCTGTAATCGATGCGCAAGCTAGTAGGCAATTGAGCCTACTAGCCTACTAGTCACCCATCCAAATATTGGCCAACGCTACTTGACATGGGGGATCATCAAAATTCACGATGGATGAAAAATCAGACACATCAACTTAATTGTTAGCATATGATTGGTTCGTGGTCTATCTCGTTATTGAAACCTTTACATGAGTTTTTCCAAAGCCAAGGCAGCAGCATCGCTTCAGTATATCGCTAAATTCCTGTCACACCGGACGCCAGATTAATCCCATGCCACACTGAAGAAGATTACTTGGGCTGACTAAATCCGTCGTTGGGGGTTGGCAACACATTATTTAAGGCCTTAGGCCACTCTAGAGGCCAAAAAAACGGCATATTTTGTGATTTTTTTTCGGCGAAACCATAAACAAATCGAAATTACAAAAAGGGGTTTTATTATACACGTAATTGACTATACAAAATTATTTTTTTACAGCGATACATGTCAAAATGGCGACTGTGCAGCACTTTTCCGATGACGCCTTTATTTCTGGAAAGCCAATGGCCTTCCAGACAGCTCCTATAATTTTTGAGTTATGATGAGACACTAAAGTTTTTTGAATTATATACAGGGTGAATCAATAACTATTAGCACCTTGGATATCTTCGAAACTATAAGGTTCACAGAAATATTTGCTGAAATGAAATTGCATAGTACGAAAGGGGCCATCCGATAGCGATAATAGTTTTTTTGCAGGTGGAGGTACTTCGGACATTTGAAGGTCAACTCCATTTTTTTAAATGGATCGGTATGTTTTTTTTCTGCATCATGAAAGAGGAGCTTAAAACGAGTTCAACGACTCCTTCCCAATATTTGATACTGTGCTGAACGTTACACCTAGCATCATACCTAAAAATTGAAAAAGCCAAGATTTCCAATAAAAAAAATCATCATCGAAGATTCCCAGCTTACTGCGTCAAGATTCGATCAGCCAGAATCTGGAAAGTCTGTATTACCTGTTTTCCCAACGAACTTATGAACACTGGCGGTTGATCTTTTTTTTCAGGGAGACCTACCACATTGCATATTCGGCACGTATATGTGGAGTGGCAAGATTGCCGAGCGCTCGTAGCTCCATCCACGATGGCTTAATGAAACTGCAGGGAAACGTTAGCTCTTCGTTGATGCACTAACATTGAAAGCACTCCAAAGTAAACCGACCAAATATGGCAAGTTCAGGATAGGTTATAGACTGTGGGGGTATGTAGGTCGAGAGATAAGCACACTACGATGTACATGGCACATCGTGTTCAACCGTAGTATGCGTTGTAAGGGATGGAAGCGCTGGTGACATACTAGTATAGAGTTTTACGGTATCTCAGATCGATAATGGTTCGATCGATGCCTCCAGCTGTGGCAATGATTAACCTGGCATGCAGCGATGATAATTAAGTAATGGTAATACATCGTCCACCGAGATATCACCGATCGTAATATACTCTACCGATCCATCTTACTCTACCAAATTACTGGAATTATGGCCACCAGTAGGCTACAAGTCATCTAGCCTGGAACGTCTGGACATGACGAATTGTTACGCGATATTTCAGGTCGCTTGGCAATCAACTTTGATTAGGTGTTTGAGGTAGTCTGGAAGATAGTGTCTGGAAGATTTCAGTGCTTAGAGCAAAGCACTTTTTATGGAGAATTAAGAGTGTATGAGTGGGATGGAAACGTCAGTGAACTGTTCATTGAGATTTATTATGGCTGAGCATGAGAAACTCATTGGAGTACCGCCTGCGGAAAATAGGCAGGGCATCCGTAATACAATTTGGAGCCTTCAAGAGATTATTTGTGGATTCCATAGTAGGATTTTCTATAAAAGAGCCGGACCGGACGTCTATTATGGAATGATAGGGTAGGTAGGTTAACTAAAACTATGATCTAAGTACGGAGACAAAGTTAAGGCCTTTAAGGGGTGGAATTGTAGATTCCCTAGTATCGATTTCCCCAATACTACTAGACTTTGCTATTATGGGGGCAAATCAGTATAAATTGCTTGACTAAAGAATTCGTGGTTTAATAATTATCGAGATCGATTAAATATAATAATTAAACTATGCGTTTAGTAGACGAGCTGTGATGCCTTGAACCAACACGAATGCAGTGCGTTCATTGGAACAATGTGGAATCAAACGTGCCAAAATATGCGACGGAATTCTAAGCCTCAAATGTATTGAAATAACACATTTATTTTTCACAGTACCACACACATACACACACGCATGTACGCATATGGCTGTAATAATTTTTATGAGGCACCGTTGAGGCAATTTTAAAGGCCCTAGTTATTTTGCCTTCAATGGCCCTCGGTAGCAAAGTGTGACCGGCCACTGATGGCCCATGTATGGGTTCCAGACTAGGGCCTTAATAATGTTAAGGAAAATTAAGATGGGCCCGATCAAAGCCCGAACTTAATATCTACATGGGACACCAAATGATTTAAGATATACCTGTAAGTGGCTTTTCATCGTGGTTTTTCTTGAGTATAGGTCAAGAATTGATCTGAGGTCATATCCATTTGAGAGCTGTACACCAAGATTATAATAAAAAAAAAACGTTTTTTTTATATTTTAAAAGTTGTTTTCTAGGTATTTCATTCAAGTTCACAAAAAAAAAAGAACATAATGAATTGGGTCAGATAAGTCCATTTGTTTGGGTTAAGTTAATTATCAACATGGCAATTGATCCAGATTAAAACTAATGAAACTGTTTTACATTGAATATTTGCTGAAGAGCTACCTTATGAATGTTAAAGGGCCCCGTGCATCACTGTCCCTTCGAAAGGAAACTCGCATTTTTTCAGGTTCCTCTTGATAGATCCAGATGGAACAAAGTACAGTTCTCCATTTTTTTATTCCTTCAATTTCATTAGCATTCAAAATATTTTTTCAATAAACTGCGGCCGTATATCTCTAATGAGGATACGAAAAAATTGTTAGGTTTTAAACCAGAAAATTCCGTTGCATTCCAACGATCCAAGCTCCATCAGTGAATAACCCTACTGTCGATTCCTTCATCACCCACACCTCTTTGTAGATAGCGGAGATATAGGGCATGGCGCGGATTTATCACGTAATATTTCTCTATTCTCTGTAAAACTCGGTCGAGCGCATAAACCGCATGCTGCATATAGAGCAAGCCCAGGCCCACAGTATATTTGACATATTGGACAAGTGATTCGAAAGAAATGGAACCCAACGCATCACATGGAGGCGCACACAGATCGGTTATTTGTACACAGGCATTGCGGAACCATTTCTATATGTCGATTCAGAATCTGGAGAATGGAAGAATCGTGCAATATTGGTCGCTCCGGGCTAGTGCGACTGGTATACGACAAAATACGTTTCTGGGGTATCAATTGTCAGCTGTATAATACCGGGGGGAATCGTTCTGTTTACGAATACGCGATCGTCAACGAAGAGTTTTTGTGCAAGGCCAGGTATGATCGAAATCGGCACAAGTGACTGTGGTACATTGTGCGATTTCATACTCATCGTTATTGCTGACCCATATATCTGTCTATGTAAATATATATCACTAGCTTTTGCTCGCAACTTGGGCCGAGTGGACTTTAGGATTTGATCCAGAGAGGAGATAAACCAAGGGATAAAAAAAAGTAAATAATGAATAGAAAAGGTGGAGTAAGTAGTAGGGGAGGAAGGGGCATGATGAGCAAGTTTGGAATTATCGCCCTGTAATTCCTTAACAGTCTGCCGTATAAAAATGGAACCTACTTTGGTCAATAGGAAATTTATCTGGGAAAATAAGTCTGTAGACGGAATTCCTGTTATCCTTATTTTTTCACAGATAATTGCTCTTAAGGGGCTATACCAGTGTGAACGCTGAAAATTTGGGTGATTTTCAGGAATTTTTTGGAAGAAAAGTACTCAATTAAATGTTTCGGAAAATTATGAATATATTTGGCTATATTTGACCTATATTACATAATTTTTGTATAGAAAAATATTGAGATCCAAGCGAATTATGCGCTGCCTTCGGAGGCGCCAAAAAAAAAGTTCCTCCATTGCTGACATGATTTCGGCCTGAGTATGAGCTAAGTTAAGTAAAGTAAGAAATGCATAAAAAAATCAGACTTATGCAACATGGTTTGGTACAATGCAGTAATAAACCAACAGTTGCTTGTTAATTAGTTAGGTTTCGAAACATTAACATTAATTGCAGTGAACTTTGAAATATTTTTTCTCATGCAATGGTAGAACAAAATCTTTCAATTACGTTTTTTTTTTACTTTTGGATGCAAAAATAATGAAACGTCCCGTGTTACCGTCTCATGCGTCGCATGACAACGAACGATGGTGTGATGTGTTCCCCTCCCCCATATCTCTCTTTCCGCCATTTGATGCACCTGTGTGCGGTGCCTAGTTTTCCAGATATTTCGATTACCCAACTTACCCGACTGCTCAACACGCCACTCCCTACCCTGGATAGATAGGAGGTAGGTTACGACGTCGGTGAGGTACCGATCACATATGATCCGAGGTTTTTCTGGAGAGGATAAGGCTGCGATCGCATACGAGTACCGCATTGCATTTAACGTAAGAGGCCCATAAAAAGAATGCGTTATGTAAAATACGAGGCGGCGAGTTCTCAACGGCGCTCTCTGATATCGATCTCGGAGATGGGAATCTCCGTATCGTGTGGAAGTGGTGACCGAGGGTATTGCCTGGCGCTTTTGTCGGCCACACCTTTGAGAATCTTTCATCGAGGCAACTGCGGACGCGGAAGAGAGGAAGATAGGAAGGGTGGAGAAAAGGATGTAGAAGAAAAACCAGAAGAGAAATGAAGGAGAGAAAGAACAGGAAAAAAAGGGGGAAGAGGAGATGAGAATGAAGAAGAAGAGAGAAGCGGAAGAAAAAGGGCGACAGATGGAGGGGGGAAAAGGAGACAAAAGGGCCAACAGGAAAAAAAGAGGCAGGAAAAGAGGAAAACGACAACGGAGAAGATTAGGAAGTAATGGAGACTGGGAAGAAGGAGATACAGAAGCGGAAGGAAAAGAGGGAGAGAAGGAAAGAAGACGAAAGAAAGGAGAGGAAGAGGATGGCTAAAAAGCGGAGGAAGAAAAGGAAGAAGATGAAAGAAGAGGTCGACAACGGAGATGATCGGGATAAAAGAAAACACGAAAAAAACGAAGAGACAGGAGAGGAAGGAAAAGTGGAAAATGATAAAGTAGACGACAAAGAAGAAGAACAAAAGAAAGAAGCGGAAGAAGAAGAGGAAGACGCAGAATGGAGATGAAAGAAAGAAGAGGAAGAGGGAGAAGCAAAAGAATCAAAGAAAGAAGAGGAAAAGCAGAAAAAATCATAAGGAAAAAAAAAGAAGAGGGAGATGAGGAACACGACAAAGGGCAAGGTCAGGAAGGCGAGGAAGGAGCAGAAAAGCGGAAGCAGAAGATAAAGACGAGGAAAAAGACGAAGAGGAGTAGTGGAAGAAGTGGATGAAAAAAAGGGGAGAGAAAGGAGAGGAGGAAGAAGAAAAAGAGGAACAAGGAGAGGCCGAAAACCGTACAGAAATTTGTTGGCGAGTCCCCGGATCTTACAACGTCCCTATAGGGATTTGATAGGGACACCGCATGTAGGAAGTCCACATTGAAATCTAAGTGGATTCTGCGCTATTTTCCGGTTGACGTCGTTTGAGAATTTTTTATTCGAATATCTCAATCGGAATTTGTTGGATCTCCCAAAAAAAATATCCTATCGTGATTCCGTGCACAACTTTGTTAGCGAGTCCAAGATGCACCCACATCTCTATATGGATTTGTTAGGGACGCTGTACATAGGAAGTCCAATCAGATATTTCCCTACTGTTCCCCGATAAACGCCGTTTAACAATTCTTTACCACGTTTCAATCGAAAGAAGGGTAAAGTCACGAGATAAATCTCGGCATGTTAAACATAGGCTGCACGCTTCGTGAGCGTTTTCGTGTATGGTTCTATGTCAAAATGCAGTTAAATAAATACCAAACAATAGTTATAGTGGATTTTCAGCGATGTGATGCAAATCGATTTTTAAGATATACTTTTTTTAAGCGATTTATTCTTTTTTAAGATAAGATTTATACTTTTTAAGCCATTTATACTTTTTTAAGATCTACTCATTTTGTATATCTATATATTTGGTTTAGAAAATTCAACGTACTGAATGCAATGGGATCCATCAAAAATCGTATCGGATTTTATTCGATAATATGGGAATCGTCTAGGATTCAAATTGGATTGCACTATGGGATTCCAATTAGAATCCAATGTACGAGTGTAGCGTTTTAGATAGGCAATGTTTAGTATTTTTTTCGGACCCTCCTTTCGGGCCATCTTACATACCACGCTAATAATAAAAAAGATTATATCAAACGCCCGGAGATAGAGTTTTTTTCAATTTTCACCCCCAGATAAGGGTGGTTTTCCCGGTGGTTGGAAACATTTAAAAATCATTTTACGATATTTTTTTAAGCAACTACAGCTGATATGTGCAAGAAATTATAGAAAATAAAAAAATTGATACAAATAAATGAAACCGTTGCGTACGTACCAACAATGCAAGCTTCAGGCCCATAGGCAATGACCCATTGGATCTCTATCAGGAAGTGAGGACAAGTATAAGAAGCCAATTGGATCCCTATGACAATTTCAACAAGGAAAGAAGAGGAGGGAAAAGAAGCAAAGGAAAAAAGAGAGGAGGAAGAAAAAGAAAAGAAAAGAAAAAAAAACAAAAGAAAAGAAAGAATACGAACGCTAAGAGAAAGACGAAGATGGAGAACAAGAGACAAAGAACCGGCAAAGAGGAATATGAGGCAAGAGTAACGATTTTGCGAGAAAGCCGAACATATAGCTCTGTATTGACATTCTGGACCGAACGGGTCCTCGAGGGAATTCAAGCCCCCGATGATACAGCCTCGAAGGTACGAAAGCTCATCCATGTGGTCGCCGAGACCCGATGGTCTGGCTGTTGTGAGAGTCTTCCATATTGCTTATACACCGGACGCTTTCACCTCCGATGGAAAAGGATTTTCCAACACGATGGCTTCTCTCCATCTCGGGACCGCTGTTCCATCTCACCCAGTATGTTTCTACTCACCGTATATGTTCCTACTATCGGTATTACTTTTCAACGCGATGCGATTGACTCTGCGGTGAAAAAACAAGAGCCCGGGAAAAATTGAATCCTCACCCAAGGAAAACCCCTTGATAATACTTTCGGAGCAATTTCAAAATGGAGTCTCTCGCCATAAAATAATGAGCAATGAAGATAAAGGCGAGAGATAGAAGAACGAGCGTTCGTTATCTCATTGAACGCGTTGACCAGCCTGGGCAATCGTATGCCACGATATCAAGAAGGCCGATAAGCGTTTTTATACCTCATATAGACACCGGGCAATTTTCAGAACGCCAACGGCGCGAGAAAATCGTGCCTCGTAGTCGTCGAAGGGACTGCGCGAGGGAAATACTCGGGAAGCATAGTGATTGGCCCCCTCGGCTTCACCGTGTCTAAATTGGCTCTAAATCGCCAGTGCGGCGGAGCTCCCGGCTCGTGAGACTTTTATTTTGCAACTGATTATTATGATTCGGGGCGACATTATGGGCGCAATCTTACGCAGCATTCCGTCAATCTTTCGGTACGTTCGATCTATCAACTCGGGTCTAATGAACGCATAAACACGAATGAATGTGTCTTTTTCTAATGTAAGACCAATAGTGACGGAGAAATTTTGCCAAAAAATCGTCTTTTTATTTGAAAAATATAAATGATAAATCATTTTGTCTTTCCAGAAATCTACAAGAAATACTTTTTACAGATTTTTTATTGCCGTTGCCGTATTCTCGAAAAAGTCTCCAAAATGAGCCTTTTTCGTTAGGCCATCAGTTTTTTTCGTCAATACTTCTGAGTATGCCCTTCGAGCACTTTACGACTCCTCTCACCTTAATGCTTCACTTGTCACTACTCTTAAAGGACCATAAGAGTCCACAGCCACCCCCACCCAATGCTTTACCATGTCGCATTTGCAACGAGGGCACAGTGCAACGGCGGAAAACCCATATCGACGAATGCGGCCATCTTTCCCCAAGTTCCATATCTGCCAAAATTTTCCCCCGCAGAATTGTGTCTAATCCTCGGCATTCCTAGGATCACTCGACCCTGTCACCATTTCCCGAAGAGTTCTTCACCAAACGAACCAACCGTGAATCCTACGCGCCCGAACAATTGGCTCGAACGCCGAAAGAATCCGTGCATCACGTAGAGGGCATTAAGTGGCTGGAGTGTCTGTTCGCAAGTGCGATGTAACAGGGTGAAATTCAGTTGTGGAAGAGCGGCGAAGTGATGATAGTAACGAGCTCTTCGGGCCCAATGAATACAGCGAGTTCTCTACAGCATATTCTGGTAATTTGCGAGGATCTTTATTGCCAGCCTGGAGAAACAAAATGTCGTGCCGTTTTGTTTTTCTCCAGACAATTCGTCGATCCCTGGCAATCGGTCAGTCTTTTTTAGTACGGCAATATAAGGTGAGGAATGGAAGTTCCGGTTAGTCTTCCAGAGAGTTCTTTCTATGGGTTGGTTTTTTTTCCACGATTGGTGGAATTTGCTTAGTTTTTGGTTCTCCGGCAGTCATCGGTAAAACTTGTCTAATGGATAACTTGATTGAAGTTTTGATTAGTTAGATTTGTTTTAGGATCCGGAAAAACGCGATGCTCGTTTGGAGTCGTTATAAGTCATATGAGCACAGCAGATTTGAGGGATAAGAAACCCAAACAAAACACGAAAATACGTTTTTTTTTCCGGGCAATTGTGATCGCTCAGATCGATCCAGGATCCTCGATGAGGACTTTCCAGAAAGCCTTCAAGAATAGACAGACAAACTCAAGAATGTTGAAATTCAAAGTGAGCGGACGAGGCTGTTTAGGATCCATCAAAATTCATGAGGACAGCAGACTCCCGAGGCAAACCCAAACAATCCTAAATGAAAAGGTCCATCCAGATCCATCCACAAATCTAAAAGAAATCCACGTCCATCCAAGATGAGCCCTTTCGTGAAGGCCTCGAAGAATGGGCATACAAACTAAAAAATGTTAGAATTCGAAGTGAGCGGGCAAAGCTCTTTGGAAACCATAAAAGTGAGAACAGCAGATTCGCACGGCAAACCCCAACAAACCCAAACCAAAAGCACCGACATATATTTGCCTGCTGGCAATTGTGATCGTCCAGATCCATCCAGGATGAGCACTATCCTGAAGACCTCTAAAAAAGGGCAGATAAACTCAAGAATGTTAGAATTCAAAGTGAGCTGACGAGGCTTTTTAGGATCCATCAAAATTCACAATGACAGCAGACTCGCGAGGCAACCCCAAACAAACCTTAACGAAAACCATCGACATTTTTTTTCTCCTAGTAAATCGAATCATCCAGATCCATCCAGGTTGAGCACTTTCCAGAAGGTCTCGAAGAATGGACAAACTTGACAATGCTACAATTCAAAGTAAGCTGTCTCTTAAGGATCTACCAAAATGCGAACAGCTCGAGAGGCAAACCCAAACAAACCTAAACGCGAAACACCAACATATTTTGATTCCCCTGCCAAATGTGCCCGCAGTCCTCTAGCTCTATCCAGGCCATAAGGAAAACCTCCATCTCTGAATGGACAATTGAATCTTGGGGCATCAGCATCAAAGCCGCTGATTTCATTCAGCAAATTTTGCCTCCGCGTAAAAAAAAAGAATGGCAGGATCGACCGCGCGTTATAATTTGCGGCTGTGTGTTTTTTTTCCGTGCGCGTATAGCCGGGAATAAGTGGACGGCCGACAACTGTGTAGTCCGGTGTTGATGACGTTGTGGCGTATCGAGTCGGGTGTGTTATACCACATTCGAAAACAATTTAACGGCGCGTGATGGGGCCTTACTCTCGGGGGCATTCAATGGCGCGTGAAGGTGGTTTAGAAGCGCAAGGGATCGAACACGCATCCCCGCGCGCCCGATGGGGTGTGTACCTATATGGAGCGGGTACAATAATGGCAGTAGATTGGTGGCGTCATTACCGATCGCGGTGGTGCACTCTTCATCGTCATATCCATCGTCCTTTTTTTCTTCTTCTTCTCTTTCCACTCCTTCTGCTTAGTCTTCGAGACTCTCTCGTCCTGGAAAACCGGTGTGCGTGTCTTGAGTACTTGGAGGCTGAGCCTGGTCATATGACGCAATGCCTACACTAAGACGAACTATGGAGTTTCGTGTCGGATGCTATATATTTTACGAGTGAATGAGATAGCGCCAGAGATGAAAAGGGAAGGGAAAAGAGAGAGAGAAAGAGAGAGAGAGAGAGAGAGAGAGAGAGAGAGAGAGAGAGAGAGAGAGAAAGAGATTGAAGGGAAAACAGCAAGAAGCCGCTCAGGGCGGACCAACGAACCACCTCATCTTCTCCCTTCATTGCCGGTCTTTTGATGGCACGAGAATCTCTACCGTTCCTTTCAATCCTCACTATCCTCTTCCACCGCGATGTCTGCGATTCTCTCTGCCATTCCTGCTGGCTCATTCGATCCCGCGGATCAAACTGCCCATCCTCACGTCCGATGTTTCCTCGGCCAACTTTGGTCTTTTCCTAGCGAGAGAACTCGCTGTATTCATTGGGCCCGAAGAGCTCGTTACTATCATCACTTTGCCGCTCTTCCACAACTGAATTTCACCCTGTTACATCGCACTTGCGAACAGACACTCCAGCCACTTAATGCCCTCTACGTGATGCACGGATTCTTTCGGCGTTCGAGCCAATTGTTCGGGCGCGTAGGATTCACGGTTGGTTCGTTTGGTGAAGAACTCTTCGGGAAATGGTGACAGGGTCGAGTGATCCTAGGAATGCCGAGGATTAGACACAATTTTGCGGGGGAAAATTTTGGCAGATATGGAACTTGGGGAAAGATGGCCGCATTCGTCGATATGGGTTTTCCGCCGTTGCACTGTGCCCTCGTTGCAAATGCGACATGGTAAAGCATTGGGTGGGGGTGGCTGTGGACTCTTATGGTCCTTTAAGAGTAGTGACAAGTGAAGCATTAAGGTGACAGGAGTCGTGAAGTGCTCGAAGGGCATACTCAGAAGTATTGACGAAAAAAACTGATGGCCTAACGAAAAAGGCTCATTTTGGAGACTTTTTCGAGAATACGGCAACGGCAATTAAAAATCTGTAAAAAGTATTTCTTGTAGATTTCTGGAAAGACAAAATGATTTATCATTTATATTTTTCAAATAAAAAGACGATTTTTTGGCAAAATTTCTCCGTCACTGTTGGTCTTACATTAGAAAAAGACACTTGATGTTTGTTTACTCTAAATTGTCAAAATATGAAAATAAAATTTTAAAAATTAGTCAACTCAAAAATTGAATCACTAAACTAATTAAAAAAATATACGAATAACGTAAAAATATAATTGATATATAAAGATATAATTAATAAATTTGACTGATATATAAAAATATTAACAATAAATACAAGTTAAGTAAACAAAACCGAATGTAAAATAATATTTGACACCCAGGCTAACAAAAAAATAATTCCTTGAAAACCTCAAAAAATATTCTTAAATCCCTAAATGGAGCCCGGAATGGATTCCGTTCCAAGCATCCTGAATCATCGCAGCGATGTGTCTAGTTCGGCGGACCTGCGTTTTCCATTTCTATCATGCGCCCGATGTTGTTCGCCGCGTGCAAAATTTCCGTGGCGAACCGTTCGCACTGATCCCCATTCTGGAGAACGAGATGTAAGCCACGTTCAGATGGGACTGGTCTGCGGTGGAAGGACGAGCCATGATGGAAAAGCCGGAGAAATAGAATGGTATCTTATTTCGTCGACGTTCGTAACACAGAAGAAACAGGGAATTGCGTTCGACTCCGAACAGTCGAGGGAGCTCAAGGCAGTTGGAATGAAAACGATACCGTAGGCAATGTATAGAAAACCGCGATACAAGACCACAGTCAAGGGAGAAAGAGTGGAGGAGAGAAAGGGATAGAGAGGGGGGGGGGGGGAGAGAGAGAAGAGAGAGAAAGGAAAAGAGAGAGAAAGGAAAAGAGAGAGGGAGAGAGAGGAGAGAGGGAGAGAGAGCTTTGAACTTTTAAATTCTGTATAAAGGGAATCACGTGATGCGTCAGCGTCGAGCAAGCTCTCAAAATATATTTCCCTCCTGCTTCTTCCATCACCTTTTTTTCCACATTCTCGGTCTATTTCTTTGGACGTTCTTTACACTTTGACCCCCCCCCCCCCCCCCCCCCCCCCACACACAAGTGCTTTCTCACTTTTCGAAACATGAGTGAATTTACCGTCTCGGAATTCTTTACGCGACTGCATCTCCGGGGCATTGAAAAATGCGAACAATGCATTTTTTTCCTCGGGGTAATTTGTTCTCCAGCAATAAATTCGTCTCGCTATGAGTTTTCTTGTTTAATTGTTACTATTATTCATTTTATTATCAATATTAATTTGAAATTTTATTAATATAATTATTTCATTATCAATATTAATTTGAACTATTATCAATATTATTTTGCTATAAATATTAAATTTAACTGTTATTAACCTTCGACTGCACGCTTCCGCCACGAACCTCCAGCCACGAAATCCAGCCAGGATCCTAATCCGGAACTATTAAGTACTAGGCTAGAATCCCGAACTTCTAGAACAAGATCTAGTTCGATATCGAATCGGCTCCCAGGGGTGAATGTAAAAATTACCAGGAGATACCGATCACCATCAGCTGAAGAGGCTGGACCTTCTCTGAAATAATTTATTCAAGGATCTGAAAAAGATCCTTGAATAAATTGGTGTTGCAGTATAACTGTCAAATTTTATTTATTTTAATAACACAATTTCGAACAAAATTCTTTACATTTAATAAAAAACATTGAAAAAATAATATACAGGGTGTCCCAGGACGGAATGTCATCCCTGAAATGGGGGGTTGAGGGTGAAATTCTGAGTCGATTGTTATAAGCATGTATGGTTCGCAGATCAACCCCTGAATTATTATTAATTTTTAAAGACGGCCAATCAGGCCGCCCGATGAGCGGGTTTACGTCGGTGAGCGATACGCGCGTGTAGTGGTGCCTGGCGGGGCGGTGCTCCTACCTTGCTTCGCCAGGCACCACTACACGCGCGTATCGCTCACCGACGTAAGCCCCCCTCATCGGGCGCGCCTGATTGGCCCGTCTTTAAAAATTAATAATATTTCAGGGGTTGATCTGGGAACCATACATGCTTATATTAATCGGCTCAGAATTTCACCCCCAACCCCCCATTTCAGGGATGACATTCCGTCCTGGGACACCCTGTGTAGACCTTGAACGACTTATATTTTGTGGAGAAAAGTGATATAGGTTATTTATTCTGAGTAATTATATTAAATTAAATGGCGATCGTTCGAACTAAGGAAAATATGTATTTAATTTGCTAAGAAAAATTCACTTAATACGTATTTGAAGTACGTATTTCAAATTCTTGCTACCACGTCTCCGCCCTGTGCTACTTAGTGGGCGCAATCTGGATTCTTATGAGTATACTCCTTCTAGGGAATGCGTATCATATCCCAATCGGATTCGATCGGAACTTAGGTATCCCTAAGAAATTTCTGCACAGATACTACTTATTATTTTAACTATTTTTTAATATTATTATTAGCAATAATTTTAACTACAATAATAATAATACTTATTATTATTGTTAACTGGTGCATTCACCGTCTTGTTTTAGAGTGGTTTGTAGTTGATAAAAATTCCACAATCTCATTATTATTTCCTAATTATTTATGCACAAATTATACATAATAGAAAAATGCATTTTTTATTTTCACCACGAATATCATGCGTCCCTTAAAATGCTGTCATTTGTGTAAAAGTAATGTCGATATTTTTTGTGAAGCTTTCGGACAGCTGCCAGCCTCATGATTCAACGAACGATATATATACATATATATATATATATATATATATATATACAAGCTTTAAAATTATCTAACGAAGGCTTGATTTATTTTTCGCTGAAGCAATTTAATTTTGCATCTGATTAATTGTTTTATTTTCAACGAACGTCCTCGAGCAAGGGAGGCGGAACCGGCGGGGGAGGATGGCTCGTTCCCGAAGCGAGTTCACGCGACATTAATGCATTAATGCGTACTGCCCGCGGCAATTTGCAGGCCACAAGTAATGGCCCCGTGCGCGCAATACCGGCGGTCGGCTGCTTGTTCACACTGTTTTTTTTTTCTTGAAAGAGCGAACGTGCACAGGGTCCCGTGCAGATATGAGACATGGCCAATTTGTTATCGCGTATATCGTGCTCTGTGCACGTTGAAAACAAAAAAAAAAACATTGGATATTCCACTCAAAATTGGCCACTTTCCGGCGAAAGGCGAGGGAGATTAAGAGCGCGAAGGGGGGGGGGGAGGTAAATTAATCGCTCTACTCTTTGCCGGTTAAGTTGCGAGTTACTTCGATGCGTAATTGAACCCTTGCGCTTGAACGCATGAAGAAGGACCTCGATCATCCACATTCAATGATAATGTTTCATTTAACCGGGCGACAAGATTTACGACGAAATTGGAAAGCCGAACGACGTTGGCAATCGCGAACGTTTTCTTTGCACAAAATTTCCATATCTGACGGCCGAGATCGTCGCGAGAACGACAAAAAATGCATAATCGTTTGGTTAAGTGATCGGAGAATAGAAGAAAAAAAATGGGAAAAGAAAAAGTACATATGTTGGGATGAAAAAAAAAGATCTATGTTCTTTAAATCGAAAGATCGCATATTGGAGCAAAATATTCAAGAACTTGCTAAAATGGTATGAAAGACGTGCTAAAAATGATGATTTTTGCGAGATTTAATTGCATTTAGAGATGCACAGCGAGAGAAAAAATTGTTTGTTTCATGATTGAGTGAGAACTCATAAAAAATGAAATAATTTTGTCAGGGCTAGAAAGAATAATTATAAATACTTCATACATTTTATTGGTGAAGTTTCTGTTAACTTTTAAAATAGTGTGATTTTATTTAAAAAGGGTTCCTTCGTTTATGAACATATATTTGCGTGAACAAAAATGTCCATATATATATATACAAAACAATTATAAATATTAATATAAAAATATTTTAAAAAACAATAAATTTATATAAAAGTCATATAAAAATCAATGTAAAGACAATATAAGTTTTTTTAATTAATAATAAATTGCTAATGACTTATACATGTCTTCGTGAGGGTCCTACTATGTTTTAAAATAGTGTCGATCTTAAAGTGCTCTTAATTTTGTATATGTGTGTGTATATATGCATGAATCTTTCAAGCAGATTCTTTCTTATTCTTCTCCGTAACAATGATTCCGTATAGAAACGTTAAAAGAGCGATATAAGGTCTTTTTTAATTTATAATAAATGGCCAATTGTTTCCAAATTTCTTCGTGAGGAACTGCGATCTCTACAAGTAGTGTGCATCTAAAAATGTCCCTTATTTCGTGCATGTGTGTGTGTATATATATGTAAAGGGTGTCTCAAAATGACCTGACATTTTAAATTGCACGCCATTATTTTTGTGGCGAATATAGAGTACTAATCTTTGACAACCGGCATCAGGAAGTATTGAAGTTTGGTCATGAAGAGGAAAAGTATATGCGAATGATCCACAGACCATTCCGGAGCTCGAGGGAGCAAATGAACACACCATTAATGAAATTAGTTCGAAATTATGCCAAAATGTTATTGAAAATTTCGTTAAAAAGAGTGAACGTTTGTCAACAGGGCCGAGGCGCCATTTATCGGACATTGTGTACCACACATAACCTCCATGTTTGTACCTTATATTAAAATAAAAATATTCGTACTTTTCAAATAAATAATACGTTTTATTGATAAATAAAACATCAGGTCATTTTGAGGACACCCCTGTATGTACAATAAATTTCTAAATATTAATATAAAAATATGAAAAAATATAATAAATTAATATAAAACGCGACATGAGGTCTTTTAAATGAG
>CAWVQM010000165.1:0-21560 GCA_963932345.1 Ophion ventricosus | reverse complement strand
CAAACCTCAGCGAGAAAATATTACTGAGGGCATCCAACTTAATGGCACCGGCCATTATAAACCCCTTATCCCGCCTGTACCTTTACCCCTATATAATACTTTACCCGTACTATAAAATCAATGGTATACGTACAAAACACGAGATGTTCGAACATCGAGCATAAATAATCAGGATAATTGACGTGAGCAGTATTCCCTATCTCTCTCTTCCTCTTCCTTCCTCTTGCCCTCTCTCTCTCTCTCTCTCTCTCTCTCTCTCCTCTCTTTCTCACGTCATCGAGAATGCGCCTCTCTCGTGCGTCTCCTCGAGCTCAGCTCAAGATCTACAATATCGAATTTCGGCGTGTTTTATTATCCAATAAATACTTTAATAGATATATTTATTAAATCATTTATTAAGAAATAAAAAAATAGAATTTCATTTCTTTAATTCACATGGAGAGATAAAACTCGAAATTTACTCAAAAGAAAAATATATATATATATATAGTTCGTAAATGACCATTAAGGGGTTACACTACCTTAGCGCTCGAAAAAATAGGTATGCAGAATAATTTTTTTACGCGATTATTCAAATATATAAAATAATTTGTATTTTTCACAAATACATTATAGTTTTATGAACAAATAAAAAAAAACGAATAATAAAATAACGAAGATATAAGTCGATTAGGAGGATGCACTTTTCAAACTGGTGAACAAAATATCTCGAGATCTACTCAGCCAACTTTAATTAAATTTAAACTATTCTTTATAATATTATCGAAGATGTAGCATAGGATTTTTTAAATTGGATGTCGCAATCATTTTTTATTAATTAAAAAACACTCAACTTTTTGGTAAAAACTAGATTTTTTTTTTTCATACAGCTGTTATATCTACAAAAAAGGTATAATTTTTTTTCTCATGCTACACCATAGCTACTACCTCTCTTCACAAGAAATTTTTAATTTTTTAAATTTTCAAACGTTGCCTGACAGAGAAAAATCCACTATCGGTAAGAATTAAAACAAAAAAGTGTTCACTAAACCTCTTATATTTCAGACATTGAAAAAAAAAACATGTATTCTTTTTTCTTAAATTTGTTTATAAAAGTATAATGTACCTGTGAAAAATAAAAATTATTTTATATATTTAATAGTCGCGCCAAATAAAAAAAAAGTTTATACCTATCTTCCCTAGTGCCAAGGTGGTGTAACGCCTTATTAATGATATCGTCGATAAAGACCGTCAAAACCGATAAAACAGACGAATTAAATTCTGGATTAATATTTGATCACGCATAAGAATTATCTGATACATAATAAATATCACAAATGACCAGAAGGGCCGAGGGGGCTGGGGGATTTAATGCAATTTTTTTTCTCCGGACTGCGGGTACGAGCAGCGAGAGTATCGCCTCTGAAAGTTGAGAGTTCGTAGGAGTAGCCGGAGGTTTCGAACTCTGTGCGAACTAATCGATTAATATTTCGGGAGATCGAGACTCCAGAGATATAGATATACTTTCTCAAACACGCGAGACGCGTCGTATATATACAGGGTGGACCACGCAACGTGTGCACCTCTTTTACGACCAAAATATGCGTTGCACAAAAAAATGTTTTATACAAAAGTTACATGGTTTATAAGGCTACACTATGTGGTGCATTTATTTTTTTTTATAGGTGGAGGCACTTCGAAGATTTGAAGGTCAACTTTATTTTTTCAAATGGAATGCTATATTTTTTATAGCGTAATATGATAGAGTATCGAATTCTGAGTAAAAAAGTATAGACCTTTATTAGCCCTAGAGTTAATAGCTAACGAGTAATTTCACTTTATTACTTTAAAATTTTCTTCACGTAATATCAAGTTGGAGATTCAAATCTACTACAAATTTCTGAATGGCAGTGTTTACATCACAGTGTTTATCAATATGAACACATTTACCACATCGCACACACTTATCATGATTCACAATCTTCTCAATGATTGTAATCCAGTATTAAAGTATCCATTGGTGATTGTGCGTGATTATTATCAGAAAGATAAAAGTGTAAATGAATGAATGAATCTCCAACTTGATATTACGTGAAGAAAATTTTAAAGTAATAAAGTGAAATTACTCGTTAGCTATTAACTCTAGGGCTAATAAAGGTCTATACTTTTTTACTCAGAATTCGATACTCTATCATATTACGCTATAAAAAATATAGCATTCCATTTGAAAAAATAAAGTTGACCTTCAAATCTTCGAAGCGCCTCCACCTATAAAAAAAATAAATGCACCACATAGTGTAGCCTTATAAACCATGTAACTTTTGTATAAAACATTTTTTTGTGCAACGCATATTTTGGTCGTAAAAGAGGTGCACACGTTGCGTGGTCCACCCTGTATATATCTATATACTCGTATGTATATATATATATATATAATTATATGATCGTATGAATCTCGACGAGAAACAATCACTCGTATCGATTTATTATCGATTTATTATATCCCATTTCGAAGCCCTTATACTTCCTACGTATACAGACAAGGATCAGAAGACTAAACAAGAGGTGGTCCAACAAGGATTGCGATGGGAGGATATGATTTAGGGAGACCCTAGTGCGTTTCTCTTTATCTTTTGGAGATGTTTTTTTATTTCCCTCGAGACAGATGAAAATTAGATTTAATGTAATACGAATAAAATATTCGTTTCAAGTGTGAACGAGTCGGTTCGCCGGGATAACGAATTATAAAATTGTTTCTAAATATCTATCAGAAAGAGAGAAGAAAAAATGTAAGACAACGTTGGACTGGTTGGTAAGGCCGTTGAAAATTGATTGGAATTCTAAGTACTGTTTGATGGAAATGGCGATAATAAGTATTCACGAAAGTCCGATTATTTTATACGTTCGTTTTTATTATTACAATTTTCTCTATTTACCGTAACGAGTGGCCGAGTCTTTCTCCACCTTGATTTCTCTCTCTCTCTCTCTCTCTCTCTCTCTCTCTCTCTCTCTCTCTCTCTCTTTGTGTTTTTCTCTGTGAACGTGTATATAAATATATATATATTCGCACACCGGTCTGTACCTCGCAGACGAGTTTTGTTTACGATGCTCTAGGCAATTGTTTAAGTTAATTGCACGTTGTTTCAGCGGGTCCGTAGCTGACCAGAGCGCAGAGTCGTTCGCGAAACGCGATATTTTACTTTCTCGTGGTATAACAGATCGCCCTGAGTTATGTGTAACTAGCTAAAGAGAGAGTGAGTGAGAGAGAGAGAGAGAGAGAGAGAGAGAGAGAGAGAGAGAGAAGTGTATATATAGTGCCAAAGAGCGCTCGACTATACTGCACTATACTCCGGCAGTGGCAATAGAGTTATTACCCAGTCGGCACTTTTAGAGCCCACGAGTTCTCGAGGCACGCCCTTCCGATGTACCTGTTATTCGTAATGCTGACTATTAGGATTTTTAGTTGCTCCGGCGCGCGCAACTCTTGCGGGATAAATGTAACTAATAATATTCCCCGATGAGAGTCGAGCTCGTTCAGCGCAAGAAATTATTGAGCTAGTTTATAGACCGCGAGAGAGAGAGAGAGAGAGTGAGAGAGAGAGAGAGAGAGAGAGAGAGAGAGAGAGAGAGGGAGGGAGTACGAGTACAAGAGATTCATAAAAACTAAAAAATATAATAATAAATATATATATATATATATATATATATATATATATATATATATATATATTGTATATACAGTCGAAACCGGTTATAACGACATTGAAGAGACCCTGCAGAACCGACGTTATAGCCGATTCGTCGTTGTAAGAAATGTTGTTATGAGCGGTTTCGACTGTATATATATATACAGGGTGAGGCACATAAAGTGTTACAGAGCCATAGCACCCAAACTATTGATTATACCCAAAAATGTTTCAAAGTTTCAGTGTTCGAGAAGGCCGTCATACTGGACCACCCTATTTTTTTATCGGTGGAGGCGCTGAAGCTACGTCAAGGGCAACTTCACTTTTTTAAATGGAACCGTGTATTTTTATTTCGATGACATTATTACCGATTTTAAGACGAATTCAGCGACCTACAACACAAGGTCATTCTAGTCACGCAAAGTATGAAAATAGTCGAAAAATCGAAAAATATCGGAATAATCACTTTCAAAGTATACACTAACCTTGGTTTGGGTCTACCTACAGAAGATGCTTCAATTGTTGAGCGAAGAACTTGATCAGAAAAGGCTATTTACTGGGCAAGAAAGCAGGCAAGTCATATTGCTGCGTGACAACGCTCGACCTCACGTTGCTCGCGCGACTCAGAAGACCCTCTTGAACTTGGGATGGGAAGTTCTCCCGCACGCGGCATATTCACCAGACTTGGCCCCATCCGACTACCATTTGTTCCGGCCAATGCAGCACCCCTTAGCGGATAAACAGTTCAAAACGCTGGACGATGTGCGTAAATTCGTCGATGAATTTATCGCCTCGAAGCCTGCAAGTTTCATTCGCGACGGCATTCGTATGTTACCTGAGAGATGGCGCAAGGTCATAGAAAACGATGGACAATATTTCCAAGATTAATTTCGTTGTTCTCTATTTTTCATATTAAATAAATTTGCGGAAAAATCTGTAAAAATTAAGTCATACACCTGAAATATTGACCAAATAAGGTATTCGATTTATCCACAAATATGAATTTTCATTATTTTTACGAATAGAAAACTATTGACTTTCTTTACTTTATTTTTTTTTATTATAAAAAAAAATTGGACGTTTGAAATGAAAAAAATAAATTCCTAATGCAGTCCTGCCACTGTGCGAGGGCTGTCCAAGAGAAGAATCTCTTTGTCTCGATTGAATAGAGCGTGAAATTGAAAAAAAAATAATAAAATGTACTAAAAAACTCGAAACGGAAGAACACCGAAAAAAAAAAAAAAAGAATCGGCTTCGCTCTGTGACGCACAAGCGGTGTGCCATTCGTCTTGACTGGACGATATGCGCCACGTCATAAAGCCCATAGAAAAGCTGGTCGTTGTTCGGGGGCGGCGTGTGTCGCACCCGCGGGGGTAGATACGTGCTCACGAGGCGCGTTCGAAAACTCGAGCTCGAGCTCAAGCGCGCGCGCGCGCGCGCGAGCGCCTCGTACATCCCGTACGAGTCACATTTTATTGAGCAGAAAATTCTCCTATAAAGCGAGAAGTTTGTTCGGATGGGCTCCCATTGTCCTGCGCTATTGGTGTGGACCCGGGCCAAAAGCGCGCGTTTTCATCGCTGCCGACGACGACGACGACGACGCAGACGACGACTAGAATCGCGCAAAGATTTATGGATTTTTTTTTTTTTTTTTTTTTTGGGGCCCGCACGAGCGTTTTACCGAGAAAAATGGATTTCGCGTCGTTCAAATAATCGCCACTTCGGAATCTTTGTGTATACCGAATACATCATTTTCTCGATGCCAGCTAATAATAAAGCAATCTGTGAAATATCGAGGCAGGACCATCAATTTTTACTCGAAATCAACGACTGGGCGAAACTTTCGTCTGATCGGATAGTTTTTTGAAATTTTGAAAATTACGAAAATGATAAGCTGTAGAAAAAGAGTTTGTTTTTAGATTTTAAGCATTTAAATAATTTAAAAAATATATATGAAGCACGTTTTTAAAACGGACTAAAAAGTATAAAATAATTTCTCTTAGCCCAATACAAAATTATAACCCCATAAAGATTCCTAATCCCTTACAGATTGTCTTGAAAATTTGAGATTGTGAATTTTTAATAGGTACGAAAATACTTGTAAGATTGAAAACTTATTTGATGCATGAATAGTTAACCTAAGTCATTAACAATATTATTGCACTGCAAATGATGAACTTTTGTGTGAGTTTTCTCAAAGACAGCTACACTCCCTACACTCCTTACTATTGCATGCGTACCACGTTTCTCGTTTTAAGGGGCCAGTCCACTTTGAAAATTTCAAAAAATCGATTTTTTTTTACCGTTTTCGAAAGTACATACATTCAGAAATATTGTGTCAAAATTTTATGAAAATCCGAGCTCTCTAAGTCAAACTCGGCCCGATCGCCATCGGATTCGCCGACAATCGCGATGACGAGCGTGTTCGCTCTGCAAACTGCCGCAGTTCTGAGTGCTCAAAAGAGACCAGAACCAAACGAAAGCAAGCAAGACTTGAAGAAATCGACGACGATGAGCAATCAGAAGGGATTTCGCAACTAAGTACGGCTTACTCACCAGACTTGGCTCCGTCCGATTACCACTTATTTGCATCGATGGGACACGCATTTGCTGAACAGCACTTCACTTCTTACGAAAATGTACGAAAATGGCTCGATGACTGGTTTGCCTCAAAAGCGCAACATTTTTTTTCGGCGTGGCATCCACAAATTGCCAGACAGGTGGGAAAAATTTATACCAATGGACAATACTTTGAATAAAATATTTTTCATCAATTTTATACAATTAACGTGTATTTTCTAGAAAAAAATTCCGGTTTCTGGTATATATTCGTTTATTTATTTATATTTATCTTGTCTGTCTGCTTTGTTTATTTGTCATCCAGTTCTGAGTTATATTTGAAGTTTTAAGTTCCCAGCTAATCCGGAAGTTAGTTTAAAAAAATCGATGGAAAAGTTTTTACCGAACAGACAGACAAGAAAGCGAGTTAATAAAAACGTGGCAAAATCTACAGATATTACACAAAGCGCTACTATTTAAGTAAGTCAATGTTGTAATTTTTAAAGAAATTTCCGCTATATTTGGCGAACAAAAAAACTATATTTTCCTATTCGAATTTCACAAGTTTTTTTTTCCTTCACCGATACACCGATGGTGTAAGGAAGACATGTGGAAAATTTCATCAAAAATCGGTTGATTAGTTTTTGAGAAATCATGCTAAAATTTGGAAAAATGTACTTTTAAGAAAAACACGTTTAAAGTATCAACAAGTGGAATGGGATCAACAATCCCAGCGCCATACACGAGTCCTTCAGCTTCATCGTAATACACATTTTCCTGCTGCTGTTACTTTTTCTAAACCGGTAAATGGTCTTCTCTCCTCAAGATAAATTCTAACTAAAACTTTCGGTATTCTTTTCAATACCATTTTAATCCTCGAAATCTCTGGAAGCCGTGATGCTTTTTCTTCCCGTACTCATTTAATTGTGGTATACGAATAAAACAGCACAAGAGAATGCTCATAACGCATTTTCCACAAGAAACTGCACTGAATCCTTCCACTGTGCATTTATTTGTCTACTCTTAATAGCCGGTAAACTTCCTTAAGTTTTTCACACACACAAACACACACGCACACGTTTGTCTGTGCGTATTATCTGTAGCCTATAAAAAAAAAAGACTAAGTACCGATCCAATAATAGAGTGCTCGTACTACCTTCGTGTTTTGTCCGACTCCACAACGCGAGAAGATAACCGTGCATAATTCATTGCCACAACTTGACGCACCTGAACACGTGTCGCATTTCGTGGAAAAATCGTTAGTATGCATACACCTTTCGAAAAAATGTCTGGACGATGGTCGTCAATTTTACATTTCACCGTTTTTCTTGCTAGAAACTTATTACAAGCTTATATATATATATATATATATATATATATATATATATATATATATATTTGTCGAGAAATAAATTAAATTAATGAGCAGTATCGCCTTTTTTTTACGATGAATTAATAGCTATCATTGGAAAACTCAATATATATTGAGTTTTTGGGTACTTATTGATAATAATAAGATTGATAAAAATAAGATAATAATAAGATCTGAATGTATTAATAAAATTTAAAAAATTAGAAATTTGTTTATTAGACAGTTGAAACAGATGTACAGTCACTGACAAAACCTCAGTCAAGCACACGCCAATATCGTCGAATTTCACTTCAATTATTATTAATTAGGTCGCTGCATTTTCGTTCGACTCAACTCTTTGTTTCTTCATACCGGTTAACGGGTTACACCTAGTTCGCGACCGAAAAAAAGAGGTGTATTCGTGAATTTTTTTTTTGGGAAAAGGGTGCAGGTTTTTAACTTTTTTTTTTTATAGTAAAGAGTATAATTTCAAGTATCTTTGACAATTTTTTTATTGGAAAATATTTATAAACGACGGAGATACAGTAAACTGCACAGACCGCTGTGCAAAAAAAGTCCTTCGCGGTGAACACTCCTGCTCGAGAACAAATCATCTGAAATCAAAAAACCAAATGAATTTAGTTTTTGTACCGTATTATCTAGTCTTTAATCGAAGGATACAATAAAAGAATGATTTTTGAAAAAATGCTCGCCGATCGAAAGTGATCGTCGAAATTTCGGTGAAAAAAACACTATTTTCCTTGATGTAAAAAAAAGTATGCATTGAAAAAAAAATCCTTCGATTAAAAGGACTGCCTTTTGATATACAAAAAATGTTTGTGAAATTTGAAGCAGATCGGTTCAGTTGTTTTTGAGATATTTTGGTCACCGATTCTGAAAAAGTCATTTCGAGAAAAAACGCGTTTAAAGTTTTACGTCAAGTATATACGTAGATAAGATACCTACCTGTAAACGCTCATAACTCCCCCAATTATCAACGGACCGACTTGAAATTTTCAGCGAATATTTTTGCAAGGTTATATTATAAGAATCAGTCGAAAACGAAAAATCGATTTTTTCAAAAATTCCAACTAGGTGTAACCCCTTAATAATGTACTGGATCGTAGAATGCGACAACTTTACATTGCTTGCTATTTTTCGAAGAGACTGACCCTCCTTTCTTAACTTTACGACCAATTCGTTTTCTGTATATATGCCGATGATATACCCAATAATTTCGTGCTTTCTCTGTGTAGAAAAGTGTTACCAGAGACCGGTAAATGAAAATAATGTGAATACGTATCACGGCTAAGTCTTTTCTTAAAATCGTTTAGTGTTAGAGTCATTGAATCGTGCTGTACGGAAACTTTTTTGACCCTCTCTCTCTCTCTCTCTCTCTCTCTCTCTCTCTATATATATATATATATATATATAAATCGGTGAAATCGCGAAGAATAGATTTATTATCGCGTTGATCGTTTCAGTGGCGAGGTGCCTGGCGTGACGAAAAAGTCAGGCTATTGTAGAGAAAAACGTATATCCTGTATGTCTATATACGTAGAGTGCGGAGAGACAGGGAGATGCGTCAGAATACCAGCGTGTCGAACGCACTTTCCAAATGAATTGCCCTCCCTGCTTGACGTCTCAATCTCTCCACCCCTCGTATTATTATAGTAACTAACATTGTACTAGCTGCGTTAGTCATATACACCGTATTCCTTACGCGTTTGCTACTGCGAAAAGACGGCGCTACGTCCACGTTTTTTTTTCATCTTCTCCTTCTTTTTCTCCTTTATTCCCGGAGTCCTGTGTCCACGAGGGAGAAAATTAGATTCTTATTTGAGACCCATCGAGTGCGTGGTTTTCTCGAGAGGGCTCCATAGAAAATTTGTTTGCATTCAGGCCAAAAAGGGCGCCAGGTGAGGCCGTGTAGTCCTTTATATTGATACATACACACGCACACATACACACAGATATATATATATATATATATATATATACATATAATCAGAATACTTAGAATTCTTTTCAATATGACATTTTCAGACACAACTCTGTCTCGTTTAATTGTATAGGGCACACACACACACACACACACACACACACACACACACACACACACACACACACACACACACACACACACACACACAGCACGCACACACACACATATATATATATCAAAATAAAGAATAAAGAATTAATTTTGTATCTTCATTATTCGGCAATTATGAAAAATTACTAAAATATATGAAAACACATGAATTGTTTCAGAATTATTAAAAATTCCAATGAAATCACGCAAATGTACCATTTCTGAGTGCAAAAAATCGATTTAGCTGGATCCCAAATTTGCAAAAAATCCTTTAGGGTGTTGACAACCAGACTGATTTTTACGAATCTACTGATAATAAAATAAATTCGTCACTCATGCATCTTGCGATACACTGCCAAAAAAAAAAATGTAATTTAAATAGGATCTATTTAAATCAAATATGTTTTTTCCTTGTTTCACAGCCGACTACGACCCTATTTGTTTCAAATATATTTTTTTATTTGTTCAAGCTATTCTTTTTTAATATTAAATATATTCAAATAAAATAAATAAAGATTAGATTCAAATTAAATAAATAAAGATAAAAAACGATATATCGTATGAATACGAGAAAGGAATATAGGTTCATGACATAAAAGTGCGGTGATAAAAAGTTAAATAATTTTTCTTTTTTTTTTGCTAACAAGGCTATTTGGAAAAAAAGGTATCGTCATGCCTTTTATTAATAGGCGCGACTATTTATGTATAGAAAGACCATTTTTTCTCAACTGTAGAATGTTACAACAGTCTTCTAATGAAAACAAAGCCACGAGATTTTTGAGAGACTGAATCGTGTACAATTTTTCCGTTTGTCTCTTTTGTCTTATACTACCAGATGAAACCGAATCACAGGTTTATTAGGAATAAATAATATATTTAGTTATTAGGTGATATTAAATAGATTTTGATTTGAATAAATACATATATTTAAAATAAATCATTTTAACTTTTTGTGGTCACACTTCGAAATTCAATCGCGGTGGTCACACTTGGGTCGATTCTACCCAGTCAATTTTCAAAAAAGTATTGTGACGAAACGATCCGTCCAAAGTGGTTCAAAAAATTACGAAACATGCTTTGAACTTACTAGATGATGTACGAAAAATTTATTTATAAGAAATAAAATGGCGACAGGTTAAAAAAAATGCATAAATAAGTAAAAACGCAAAAGAGACACTTATTCGCTCAAAAAATCAAAGTTCCGTGAATTTTCAACATTTCAACCTAAAATTTGGACGTGTTACTCCTTAGATATCCTACTTTTGGGAAAAAATAGTAGCACAGTGCGCGTTCCAAAAAAAGATCTTTATTCCGACATGTGAAGAGGATAAATCTTATGGTATGAGGATACTTCAAACTCGAGGTAAGATCGTGAATACAGTCCCATTCGAAGCCGGGAACTATATTTACGCCAAAAATCGTTCGACGGCTCCATTCTACCCAGGGTGACCACGAAGAGTTAATAATGGAATGCAATAGGGAGAATTTGATTTTACGAAAAATCGAGTTAATTCAAATAAAAAAAAAATCAAATAGACGCATCTAGTTAATATCAAAAGAATTGTTCTGTCAATGTATAACTGGTGTTTACAAGGTGTCATGTGTCGAATGGATAAGGGTTCATCTTGAACATTAAAAATCTCCCAAACTATGTTCTGAAACCGATTGATTTTTGGACACTTAACCCATCCTAAATGAATTTGAATGAAAAGTCCAAGATACACAAGTACAGTTGAAATTCCATGTTCTCGGGCCATCTTTACCGAGCATCGTCGTTCAATCTATTCATATTCTGAATACAATACAATAGGTCTATATATATACGTGTGGATAATAAGAGTGACCACTTCGTCATTTCTGCACAAGGTGGCCAAAGTCACCCGTATACATTTCCCTATAAATCCTGTACATCGACGTACCCAAATTTCCATTGGTTTCTCACTCAACTGTCATGCACATACAGACATTATATCAATTCTCGCAGCGCCTCTCACAAGATTTGTCCCTACCTCGTCGACTTTCGTCTTCAAATCCTCATTATTTCGCGTTAAACTCCGCAGACTGGTAAAAGACTCATACCAAGAAGACGAGAAAGGAGGAAGGAGTCACAACCTGCAAATTTTCACGTAGCGAGGTCCATTGTCGAGAGCGCGGATGAGAATCTGTAGTCGGAGTAGAAGAAACGAGAGGGGGGGTTGGGGTGGTCCAACCGTCTTTTGTCGCAAATGCGAGAAACGACGGACGCCCCTATTGCGGACACGGCACGACTCAATGGGTGACCGTGTTGTGTCCCCTTTGTGATACTCGGCCGTACAGAGACACAATCTCGGTTATTCTCGGCTCGTTTCAACGTCACATTTTTTTTTCGAGAGAGAGAGCTTCTCCGATAGATCCGGAGTGTGGATTTCATCCCTATTGTAAGGACTAAGGACCTCTCTCATGGAGAGAAGAATCCCCGCGGGAACCACCTCGTGTACTTCTTTCTCTGTCTCTCTCTCTCTCTCTCTCTCTCTCTCTCTGCTGCTCTCTCCTGTCCTTGTCATCGCTTTCCTTTTTTTCCGCTCTGTACGATTTTTGGCCCCTTCGAGTGGTTTCTCATTGTATCCGGTCAATCTTTGCCTCGTTAAGAGCTTATTTTCGCACTTGTTGGATCGCTATGAGAGCGGCTATGTACGCGTTCAGCCTTTATGACTTTTTTCTACCTGGCTACCTGGCGAGCAAGAAATCGTCAATATATATATAGAGAAAGAGAGAGAGATAGAGAGACAGAGAGAGAGAGAGAGAGAGAGAGAGAGAGAGAGAGAACAATGTGCATACAAAGGAATAGGAATTTGCGGTACTTCGTATACATGTATACTCTAGGGAGAATGACTTCATCATTGACGTCCCCACGCGTGACTTTTTATTCCATCTTCTTCCCCTATGCTTGCAAACGAAGAGAGGTCGCTCAAAGTTAAGAGGGCACATCCGAGTAGACGGCGGATAAAATAGATGAATTTTGGGACTTATTATCTCATAAACTATTGGGATCTGTCATATGGGCGGAGCCTAAAAAGAATGGTGGCGATAAGAGGACCGTGAAAGGAAACGGCTATTAATTACGTGAGCTCCAAATGGTGGGGGGGGGGGGGGGGGGGGGTCAATGAAAATCTCACGGCAACTTTGTAATTCAGAAAATATACTATAACATTTTATAAGTTCCAGGGTGCAAATATGAGCACATTGTGGCTTAAATCATTCTAGAAGGGAAAATATTTTAAGAAAACAAGAATAATAACACCATTGCAATTGCTTTATTATATTTGGTAACAATCAGACTTATCTATCTATATACATATATATAAATGAATGTTTCTCTGTTTGTCCCGTACACGGAGACAATTAAAAAGTAATTTTTGTCGTGAATTTCACGGTAAAAATTACCCTGATATATTTCAATGTGGTGACAAGTGAGAAAAGCATAATAATTCGTATGCGACAAGTTTTTTTTTTAACTCACGTTACAGAAAATTTCAAATACGTAGCTAAAATTTTACTATACAAGAAGGGTAGCGCGCACGATAATTTTTACCGAGAGCACAATACATTTTCCTATAACACTCATTAAATTTTATAATAAATCTTAAAATAACTGTTATAAAGACGATACTTTTTTATAGACATTTTTGAAAGGCATAAAATAATAAAATGCACAGTAAAATTTCACTGATATTATATATTTTTTAAATTTAAGTTTTGCGTATTTTGTTACACATGAAAATTTACTAAAAAATCTGCTAAAATTTTCTATCTGAAGAAGAAATTTTATTTTATTTTCGTGAAAATCTGTGTTTTACTCAGTAATAATAAGCGAAGTTTCAGGGTTGTCATCTGGTTACCGTTACTGCACGGTCATTTTTAACATTTAATTATCTCCGTGTGTTCGAGTAATCCGTCCTCCCAGTTTGAAAAAAGTAGTTTCGAGAAAAACGCGTTTAAAGTTGTTTAAGTCGTACGATGTATTGTACGAGTTTAAAGTTGAAAATTGATAATTGAAACTCAAAAAAAAGAAAATTCGCTACAGGACCAATTGCATAGTTTTTATGATTCCAAAGTATTTTTTAAGCAAAAAAAAAAACGTTTTTTCCAAAATCCTAGAACAGTGTTATCCCTTAAGCAAAATTTTACGTAACGAAAAAGAAAAAAAACGATTTTTTTTATGCCGCTACATGTATCGCCCCCCCCCCCCCCCCCCCCTTGAATGAGAGCCTGGTAGGCCAAGTATCTTTTTTGTTTGAATTAAAGAAAGCTTGTTCCTAGGTGCGAGAGGGTAAGCTCGTTTGGCCGTGAAACGCGAGCCTAATATCGTCATCGTTCATCCCGGTTCCAGGAATGAAGGCAGAGGAAGAAAAGGCCAAGAGGTCTGGTGCGCCAGGGACAAAGCTCGGGTTTGTAGACACTGTCGAGACCTGGCAAGGTCTCGAAAGAATGCCTTTACCTCCCTCGCCCTCTCTCTCGCTCTCTCTCTCTCTCTCTATCTCTCTCTTCCTCTCTCTCTCTTGCTCATTTCATATGTGTCCCTTTCGTTTCTGGTTCTCCCGAGGTCGTGGCAGCAGTACCTACCAAATCTCATCAGAGTTAGTGACGCTTTAACTCGGGGAACAATAGAGATCTCCCGGATCGCAAGAGATCGGGTCGTTGCCGCACCATTGAAAGCTGGTGGCGCACAGCGTTACGTCTCGTTGTAAATTCGTCCTGAAGTGGTCCTGCTGGTATAGATCGCGCGCGCCCTTTTCCTCGTCGAAACCAGATGAACTGTGTCAGTATCTTTCGTAGGACCCTGGACCCTAAACGAGGTCTTCCGAAGCCATAGGGGGTGGATAGCGACAAGAAGAAGAGCAGGGATTATTCCGTCACGCTGTTGGTCTATTCTTATTCCCTCGACCGTACATATGTATGTAGGTAGTCAAGTTTCTCGTTCACGTTTCGCTTCCCCGAGGTGCGAAGCGTGACATAAATTGCCTTACCCGAGGAGGTTGGAAATACGAGGACAAACCGCCGCTAACGAAAGAACAAAAAAATCTTGGGCTAAATACGCTGCACGCGTGCGCAATTATTGGACTTTTTCGAGATTCAGGGTAAAAAAGAATCAGGAATATACGAGGTGTGTAAATGAAGTAAGTGAGCCTGGCAATGTAGCGTTCGATTTGGCAACACTTGTGACGGTCAAAAAAATAAGTCAGTCTTTGGGATGAATTTTTTATCGCACCTATAATAAATTACATCTTGAATTCTCTAAACCCAAACAACCAATATGTAGAGTTGACATTGCGAGAAGTCAATCCTTTCTGAGTGCTCTTCTACGCCCTTTAAGGAACACATCTTCCGAATTTCATTGAGATAAAAGCAGGGAGTACGATTTTCCCATATAAAATTCAACACTCCGTGGCACTCCTAATTAGGGGTTGTTTAAAGATATCCTAAAATTTATGCTGACCGCAAGGATGCGTTTTCCCGCACGAGAAGTTCGCGGACACCGAGGAGATTAATTTAATTCATTTTTATCAGCGGGGCGCGCGTTGGTCAAGAATCGCACGAGGACGATGAAGAGTTAGGAGGAAGAAGAGGGAAAGGTGAGGACTCGTTCTATATCTGCAAATTGGTTGCTTGACCAATTTGGAAAGCGAGCAGAGCGGAGAGAGCGAGAGAGAGAGAGAGAGAGAGGGGGGAGAGAAAGAGAGAGAGAGAGGGAGAGAGAGAGAGAGGGAGAGAGAGAGAGAGAGAGGGAGAGAGAGAGAGAGAGAGAGAGAGAGAGAGAGAGAGAGAGAGAGAGAGAGAGAGAGAGAGAGAGAGAGAGAGAGAGATATTGTACTCAACGCAAGGAGCCAATCAAACTATGGCAAATAAAAACGCGGGGACCTCGCGCCCTCGCTTCCCCGCTTCATTTATTTATTTACATAATTATTTATCGGCACCTAACGCACAGCCATTCTCTCCCTCCCTCTCTCTCTCTCTTTCTCTCTCTCTCTCTCTCTCTCTCTCTCCCACACACACACTTTCTCTCTCTTTCTCTCTTTCTTTTTCTCTCCTTCTCTCTCCCTCTACCTCTCTTCCAGCTTATCTCTCGCAAGGTGGTCGTTTTACGAGCGAGGGATGCGCGAGGCAGGGTGCGCAAAAGTGTGGGCCCGAAATGTGAGTTTCGCGCGTTCTTCATAAGGTAGCAGATGATGAGGAACGCTCCGGAATTCGCGAATGCATGCAGGCCTCTACGTTTACGATATATATATATATATATATCTACCTTTAGATGTTTTTAGGTGTTACCCTTTCCATGTTAACTCTTTCCTATCACCTTCTACCCGCACTTCGGTTATCTAACATATCGTTCCATTTCATACCCAGCCGTCTTAAAGCAGGACATACATTTACAACGATAAAAATAACCAAAAAGCAAGAAGAGATAAATTAATGGAAGAAAATTAACTTTATGAAAAAGCTGAAGGCTTATTATATGGCCCTGGTTTCACTGACTAACCCGCAGGTAATTTTAATCATTGGTTTTTTATGTGTCGAAACTCATATTTTTCTGGATCGCAAAATCTCTGCGCAAGACCCTTGAAAAAGACACGGCCTATATACAGGGTGAGGCACATTAAGTGTTACGGAGCAATAGCACTCAAACTATTGATCATATCCAAAAATGTTTCAGACAAAAGTTTCAGTGTTCGAAAAGGCCGTCATACTGGACCACGCTATTTTTTTTATCGGTGGCGGCGCTGAAGCTACGTCAAGGTCAACTCCACTTTTTTAAATGGAACCATGTATTTTTTTTCGCCTGACATTATTACCGATTTTAAGACGAATTCAGCGACCTACAACACAAGGTCATTCTAGTCACGCAAAGTATGAAAATAGTCGAAAAATCGAAAAATATCGGAATAATCACTTTCAAAGGATCCACTAACCTTGGTTTGGGTCTACCTACAGAAGATGCTCGAAGTGATGACCCTCGACTTGTAAGCACTCGTTAATTCGCTGATGAAAAGACCGTCTAACTTCAGCCAATATTTGTGGTGTAATTTCGATACATGCTCGGCGTATTCTTTCTTCGAGCATCTTCTGTAGGTAGACCCAAAACAAGGTTAGTGAATCCTTTGAAAGTGATTATTCCGATATTTTTCGACTTTTCGACTATTTTCATACTTTGCGTGACTAGAATGATCTTGTGTTGTAGGTCGCTGAATTCGTGTTAAAATCGGTAATAATGTCATCGAAAAAAAAAATACATGGTTCCATTTAAAAAAGTGGTGCTGACCTTGACGTAGCTTCAGCGCCTCCACCGATAAAAAAATAGGGTGGTCCAGTATGACGGCCTTCTCGAACACTGAAACTTTTGTCTGAAACATTTTTGGATATGATCAATAGTTTGAGTGCTATTGCTCTGTAACACTTTATGTGCCTCACCCTGTATATACAGTACTGGACAAAAAAAGGATGCACTAGTCGAAATTTCTTACCGCACTAAAATTTACATAGCGGACTCAAAAATAAAAGTAATTGAATTTCCCAAGTGGCGTTTTAAAGAGGACAAGTTTTATATCAGAATAAAAATATTCGTACTTTTTAATTAAATAATACGTTTTATTAATAAATAAAAATCTCAGGATATTTTGAGACACCCTTTATATCTTTGGATGATCGGAGAAGGCGTCTTTTGGATTTTTTTTTTTGAAAATACTAACGAAGTGATCAAAATGAGGTTTGCAGGGTTTATTTTACGTATCCGTAGGTATCCAAATCAATATTTTATTTTCTAAAAAAAATACAAAACGGCGGTCCAGTGGCCGGTAGAAAGAGAAGACCTTTTTTTCGAGGCCTTTTTTCGGACTCGTTGAAGAGGCACCTGAGCATCGACAACAATTTTTTTTTTCGTCATCTATATGAGTTTTATTAGCGAAGTAAATACGATTATTACAAAATATTAATTTTTGAAAATTTGGCACCACTTTGAAAAAAAAAACGTTGTATTTTCGACTAAAAAAGCGGCCTTTTGTGTATAAAAACCATAATTGTCAATCGATCGTAAACATCGTGTGTACTTCCATGAAAAATCTATCTGAAAAGCTACAGTTAAAATTTTAAATCAATCTGTTGACAATGGTGGGAGGTACTATTCCGCCCGATTTTCGAAACATTTTTCCTACCTAAAATCACGTTTGCATCTCATTATTGGGATGTTTACGAATCATTTGAGGCAATAAAAAAAAAACGATAAATTTTTTTTCTAAAGGTATATAAGGCTTCAAGGTTCTTTTTTTTCATCATTTTTATTGGATTTTATGGTTTCTCGTTTTTTTTTCTCTCCTTCTTTTTCGTATTCTCTCTCTTTTATTTGTGTCTCATACACTACGCGAGACGTCATAGTTTCGTTATGATCGCCATAACGTCCGAGGGCGAAATGGCCGAGCGAGTTTGCTAAAGCGAAATGACGCTATACCTCAGGATGCTGTAGTCCAAATGGCGAGAGCAAGAGAGAGAAAGAGAGAGAGAGATAGAGAGAGAGAGAGAGGGAGGGAGAGAGATAAAGAGGGAAAATGAGAAAAGAGAGTGGCGCGCGTTAAGGGAGCAGAAACGAAGCGCCTGCGGGATGCTCTCTCGCTAATATACGTACGGTCCATAAACAATCATCATAAATATTTCGGTCGACACATTAGCCGGCTGGTCTGCCAACACGGGCAGCCAAGCTCCCCGCAACCCTTTGCCCTTCTATATCTTTTTTTCATTTTATTTTATTTCGCAGCTTCGCGTGTTCCGATTCATCCCGCGAGCCCTCGCCTATATACGTTACATCGGAACAAATGGACCAAGGGTAATTTCTTCAACGTGGCTTCGCTCCGCGCAACCATTTTATTATTGAAAAAAAATCTTGAGAAATAAAAAATGCTCGTCTCTTCGAAACTTAATGCCACCCCCCCCCCCCCCCCCCCCGAAGAAACGACACTCAATTCTTTTATTCTGCTGTATAAAAATGATACGGTTTGAAATTTAAATATAAATATTACGTTGTATGAAAATCGATGTCTCTTTCCGTTATATCGAGATTGAGAATGTAAGAATTCATTTGGAAATGGAGAAAGTACTTAATAATAATTTTAGCTTAAGGTATATATACTGAAATAATATTAAATGAATAAAATATATGAACAATCGATAAATTAATTAATTTAATATCAGAGAATAAACGAATTAATTTGGCAATGGAGAAAGTATTTAATAATAATGTGGGCTTAAGGCCTGAGGCCACTCCAGGATTGTCCAAAAATCGATTTTTTTTTGTTAAAAATGTACCTTAGTAAATATAAAATGATATTCCAAAAGATTATGGGTGTGAAAAATCTCTAAGTACTCGATTTTCGAATTCTAGCGCAACCCCTCTTGATTCATGTTGTGACTTTCTGCTAACTTTAAACGTGTTTATCACAAAACGACATTTTTAAGTCAGCCGGACTCATAACTCAAACAAATTAAAACCGATTCACTTAAAATTTTAACTGTATATTTAGAATTACATTTTCTGAGGCACTACGTAGTATTTTTTTTATTATATTGCATAGTTCCTTTTTTATAAACAATTTTCTGACGATTTTCTCATAGCATTTTATACTTTTTGTTTTAGAAATGCGCTATTTTGACAAAAAATAATATATCAAAAAAATTCTACATACTTCTATAGCTATTCTTATATATAATTGAAAAAACTTTAGTGTCCGATTATAACTAAAAAATTATAGAGGCTGTTGGTCCGGCCGTTGACCTTCCAGAAATAAAGGCGTCATCGGAAAAATGCTGCACAGTCGCCATTTTGACACGTATCGCTGATGAAAAAATAAATTTTGTATAGTCAATTACGTGTATAATAAAACCCCTATTTTGTAATTCCGATTTATTTTATGTTTTCACTGAAAAAAAATCATAAAATATGCCCTTTTTTGGCCTCTAGAGTGGTATAAGGCCTTAATGTATATATATATTGAAATAATATTGAATGAATTCAATGTTAATAATCGATAATTAAATTAACGTAATATCAAGTTAATATTAAATTCATTGAATGGACAATTTCGTTAATTAACTTCATATACAATTAATCCAAATTATTACAAAAGTATGTGACTTCCGGATAGAGGCCGTGTTGAGAACTCAGCGTTTTGCCGACGTTTCTCTTAAACGTGACTGTCTCGCATCAATCAAAGCTGATCGTGAGAGTTCCGTTACTGAAGCTCTCGTGTCTCAGCCCGCGCAGAAATATCTTAGGGATCGAAACTTAGGGATACGTTCCGATTAGATCCCGATCGGAATATGATACGGATTCCCTAGAAGAGGTATCCTCATCAGAATCCAGATGGGCGCCTACTACGTAGCACAAGGCGGAGACGTGGTGGCAAGAATTTGAAATACGTATTTCAAATAAGTGTTAAATACATTTTTCTTAGAAAATTAAATCCATATTTTCTTAGTTCGAACGATCTTCATTTAATTTTAATATAATTGCTTACAATAAATAAACCTATATCAGTTTTTCACCAGGAAATATAAGTCTTTCAACGTTTATATATTGTTTTTTCGAAATTTTGTAATTTAATGTAAAGAATTTTTGTTGGAAATTCTGTGATAAAAATATATAATTTTTGACAGTTATACTGTAGCACCAATTTTTATCTAATCGTTTTTCAAATCCTTGAACAAATTATTTCAGAAAACTTCCAGCGTCTCAGTTGATACGGATCCGGTAGCTCCTGGTGATTTTTACATTTATCCCTGGGATCCGATTCAATATCGAACTAGATCTTGTTCTAGAAGTTCGGGATTCTAGCCTGGATCCTACACGGAGAGAATTAAAAAGTCATTTTTGTCGTGAATTTCACGGTAAAAATTACCGTGATATATTTCAATGTGGCGACAAGTGAGAAAAGCAAATAATTCGTATGCGGACAAGTTTTTCTTTAACTCACGTTACAGAAAATTTCAAATACGTAGCTAAAATTTTACTATACAAGAAGGGTAGTGCGCACGATAATTTTTACCGAGAGCACAATACATTTTCCTATAACACTCATTAAATTTTATAATAAATCTTAAAATAACTGTTATCAAGACGATACTTTTTTATACACATTTTTAAAAGGCATAAAATAATAAAATGCACAGTAAAATTTCGCTGATATTATATATTTTTAAAATTTAAGTTTTGCGTCGTTTGTTACACGTCAAAATTTACTAGAAAATCTGGTAAAACTTTCTATCCGAAGAAGAAATTTTATTTTATTTTCGTGAAAATCTGTGTTTTACTCAGTAATAATAAGCGAAGTTTCAGGGTTGTCATCTGGTTACTGTTACTAGCACGGTAATTTTTTAACATTTAATTCCCTCCGTGTATGGAATGTTTCTATTTGGATTCTGCCTAGAGTCATCAATAGTTCCGGATCAGGATCCCTGGCTGGAATCCGATTTGCGAGGCATTACATTTCACTCCTGGATCCGATCCGATGTCCGACTGGATCGAATCGGACTATGTCCCACCACAATATTTCTGCACGGTAGGTATTCCATATATAGTTTGCAGTGCATCGTTCCAAATCACTGCACCAGCAAATCGA
The DNA here is from genome assembly GCA_963932345.1 of Ophion ventricosus. Classification (NCBI taxonomy): domain Eukaryota; kingdom Metazoa; phylum Arthropoda; class Insecta; order Hymenoptera; family Ichneumonidae; genus Ophion; species Ophion ventricosus. Next base: position 254 of record CAWVQM010000165.1, on the reverse strand, counting down.
ATGTGTTCAATTGATCAGCTCATCAATTAAAAACACATTCAATTTCGCCATTCGACATTCCGAAAACCATCGCATTTACTCATGAATTATTGATATATTTATTATATTTTATTAATTATTCATTTTTCCATTGCAATGTTGGCCTTTCTGGCTGTTTGGAAGACGGTCTTGAACATTTTTTTTCAAAACGCATTGTTGGTTTTTGGGCACCGGGCGGTCTTTAAAGTCAAACATCTTCAAAATCACCCTTTTCT
>CAWVQM010000164.1:0-13678 GCA_963932345.1 Ophion ventricosus | reverse complement strand
AGAGAGAGAGAGAGAGAGAGAGAGAGAGAGAGAGAGAGAGAGAGAGGAGAGAGAGAGAGAGAGAGAGAGAGAGAGAGAGAGAGTAGAGAGAGAGAGAGAAGAGAGAGAGAGAGGAGAGAGAGAGAGAGAGAGAGAGGAGAGAGAGAGAGAGGAGAGAGAGAGAGAGAGAGAGAGAGAGAGAGAGGAAGAGAAAAAATCTCTCGTGCGCTGGACCAAGTGCATTCGCAAGTGTTGAACTATTTTCTACGACTCGCGATAAAGTGCATCGAGGCAGCAAGCGTTGAACGACGAAGGTTTACGAGGCACAACAATGATAGCGTATAATTTGCTTGGCTTATTTAATTTCGAATCGGCATGTGCATATTGTACACAATAAGCCCGGCGTCAATATCGTTTACTGCAATTTTCATTATTTTCCTCCCCCATTTTTTCCCCTCTCGCTTCTCTTTTTCACAATTTATTTAATTTATTTAATTTACGTAATTTGATTAATTTCTTTGATTTATTTGATTAATTTTATTGATTTTATTTATTTGATTTATTTTATTTATTTTATTTATTTTATTTATTTTATTTATTTTATTTATTTTATTTATTTTAATTATTTTTATTTATTTTATTTATTTCATTTATTTTTATTTTATTTTTATTTATTTTATTTATTTTATTTATTTTATTTATTTTATTTATTTTATTTATTTTATTTATTTTATTGATTTTATTGATTTTCTTTATATTCTTTATTTTCTTTATTTATTTCTTTCATTTCTTTCATCTATTTTATTATCTTCTTTATTTTCGTTTTTTTTCTTTTCTACTTTTTGTCTTGTACGCATTTTTACTTAATTCATTTAACTTTTAAATGTACTTAATTTTAATTATTTATTTGATTTATTATATTTATTTTATGTATTTTATTTGGTTTATTTATTTGATTTATTACATTTATTTGAATTGTTTTATTAATTTTGTTTTTGTTTATTTCTTTTTTCCGTTTATTCAATTTAATTAATTTACTAATTTGTTTTTATTTTCTTTAGATGCGATCACGCAAAAATCGGTACACCTATCCTCCGTCGTGAGAAACATTTCTCTCGTGCGCTATCGCAAATTATATCTCGTTTATTGTTCCGTAAAGAGTCCCGCGTATACGCGCATTTGATGGGAAAATCGTTATCGGCAACGCGCGACACATGGATCGTATTTCGCAATCCTCGGATCGATTCGCAAATCGATTTGGGAAAAGATAGCTCCCGGCGCTGATATGTCAACGACTCTACGGGGGAAACGTATTGTTTTTTATTCAAGCAATTGTTTCTAATGGTCAGGCCCATAAGTGGCGATCATTGCGTAACGAGAACATCGAATTTTATTGGCGATATTCATTATCAATATGGCTGCGTTGAGAGTAGCGAAAAAAAAAAAAACCAAAAAATTAAGGCTGTCCTTATTCGTCAATTTCTGTCGGCTGTGGATTTTTATTTCGGTTTGTTTGGGTTTGTCGGCTATCGGCCTTTGAATTTTTACCACGCTGACGAACTTCCGGCGCCTCATTACAATTTCCATGAAGACTGATATAGAAGCGAGAAAAGAAAATTGATGCCGTTTTTTCATTTTCCGCCGATCTCCGTCGGCTATGGATTTTCATTTGGGTTTGCTTCGGACGGTTTGGGTTTGTTTGGGTTCCTCGGCTATTGGCTTTGGATTTTCCACGCTCACGAAAAAAAGATGCCCTTTTTTTTTCCTCAATCTCCGTCGGCTCTGGATTTTTGTTTGGGTTTGGGGTTTGTTTGGGTTTCTCGGCTATCGGCTCTGGATTTTCCACGCTGACGAACTTCCGGCTCTCGATCGCAACTCACACGAGGACTTGATTAGAAGCGAGAAAAAAATAGATGCCGTTTTTTTTTCCTCAATCTCCGTCGCTCTGGATTTTTGTTTGGGTTCGCTTCGGACGGTTTGGGTTTGTTTGGGTTCCTCGGCTATCGGCTCTGGATTTTTCACGCTCACGAATTTCCGGCTCTCGATCGCAACTCACACGAGGACTAGATAGAAGAGAGAAAAAACATTGATGCCGTTTTTTTTTCCTCGATTTCCGTCGGCTATGGATTTTCGTTTGGGTTTGCTTCGGACGGTTTGGGTTTGTTTGGGTTTTTCGGCTATCGGCTCCGGATTTTCCACGCTTACGAACTTCCGGCTCTCGATCGCAACTCACACGAGGACTTGATTAGAAGCGAGAAAAAAATTGATGCCGTTTTTTTTTCCGCGATCTCCGTCGGCTCTGGATTTTTGTTTGGGTTTAGGTTTGTGTGGGTTTCTCGGCTATCGGCTCTGGATTTTCCACTGGAACTTCCGGCTCTCGATCGCAACTCACACGAGGACTTGATTAGAAGCGAGAAAAAAAACTGATGCCGTTTTTTTTTCCCTCGATCTCCGTCGGCTATGGATTTTCATTTGGGTTTGCTTCGGACGATTTGGGTTTGTTTGGGTTTCTCGGCTATCTGCTCTGGATTTTCCACTGGAACTTCCGGCTCTCGATCGCAACTCACACGAGGACTTGATAGAAGCGAGAAAAAATTGATGCCGTTCTTTTTTCCTCGATCTCCGTCGGCTATGGATTTTCATTTGGGTTTGCTTCGGACGGTTTGGGTTTGTTTGGGTTTCCCGGCTATCGGCTCTGGATTTTCCGCGCTTATGAACTTCCGGCTCTCGATCGCAACTCACGCGAGGACTTGATAGAAGCGAGAAAAAAATTGATGCCGTTTTTTTTTCCTCGATCTCCGTCGGCTATAGATTTTCGTTTGGCTTTGTTTGGGTTTCTCGGCTATCGGCTTTGGATCTTCCACGCTTATGAACTTTCGGCTCTTGATAAAATCGAGGAAAAAAAAAATTGGAGAACACCTGCAACTTACTCGTGACAGGTAATTGAATTTGTCGTAAAAAGGGAGCTTTTGGGTAATTGAATTTGAAGTAAAAAGGGAGCTCTAGGGATTTGTACGCGACTTTAGAAATCCTCCGTTTTGTCCCTCTCTCTCTCTCTCTCTCTCTCTCTCTCTCTCTCTCTCTCTCTCTCTCTCTCTTTTCTCCCTCTCTCTATGCATTCGGTCATTGCTTCCGTCACTTATGGAGGGTCCCCGAGCGATCCCAGAAGCAATATACTTTGAATTATGAGGGAGTAATAAAGTGGCAACTTTCGAGTATATTATTCTCGATCATCCCAAAAGACTTCGTGCCGTCCTGTGCGTCGACCATCCTCGAGGTTTCGAGGCCCCGAAAAATCGTCACCGTTCGCGGACACTCTCGTTATATTCAGCCCGTCACCAACATTTGCCCAGACCATCGAACATTTTACGCTTCTCAAGCCAACAATGGACACCCCGGGCGAACCGATTTTCCGCCACGTTTTCTCTAGACCACTTTTCGGCCCCCATAGTATCGACGATCCTCAAGGGACCACCGGAAGTACAGCCGATATCAACCGATCGCGTTTTATTCGCACACGTACGTGAAATCCAAACGTCGTTCGACTTTTCAAATCAATGTCACATTAGGAAATAAAAAACAAGGAAAAAAAAAACAAAGGAATAAGTTCGAGTCGTGCGCACAGAGATCGGCAAAAATTGAAACGTTGACAATTGTCTTCCAAAGGCCCGAACTCTTGGGACTTCCCGTTGGAGACGAAAAAAAAAAGAGGGAGAAAACAATCGTTCTATGATTTACGAGGCACGTTAAGGAGGTTGAAGCGTTATCCATAATCCAAGATAAAAAAAAAATATGTTATTGTCCAGACTGTACTGAGTTTTGACGAATTTTTTGCATTTTTTTTTTCACCACGAAACACCAGAAATAAAAAATAATTTAATTTGTGTAATTTTACGTGCGCTTAGATGAGCAAGGTTTTTTTTTGTTGGCTATTTAGCACCAAGATAAACCATTTCTAGCAACGGATTAACGTAAACTAAACTTTTGTAAGCATTTGGAAAAAAAATAAAAACCCATCTTACCCATCAAAAATCATATGTATTCAACATCGAACCATCAAGCTGTGACAAAAGATTACGAATCTTTGAAATCTTTTTAATAATTTCAATCCTTTTGATCTGATAAAATATTACGACTCTCATAATAATCATCGATAATGTTACTACTAGATTTTTAAGTTGGTAGTAACACAAAAGTTTTTCTTTTTCACGCAATAAAAGTATAAAAATGAAAATTGTAATAAATAATACGTAATAATCACGTAATAAAAGTATAACGATAAAAGTTAATTGAAAAAAAACTAATAAAACGTTATTTGACTCAGCTGGACCGCTCCAACCTTCTTGCTCTAATAAAAGATTACGACTCTCGTAATAAACATCAATAATGTTACTACTACTTTTTCAAGCTGGTAATAACACAACAACAAAAAAGTACAGAAATGCATAATTTTGCCCTTTAATTATATATTTTATCATAAACAGAATAATTCGACACCTCATATGCACTTTTTTGAGGTTTATTGCAAAAAAAAAACCCACAAACTCTCATTTGACTCGACTGGACCACTCCAACCTCCTCAATACAAGTGTCATGGTTCATTTTTTCGTGTACGTCATTGGGTTCAGGTAAGTTCCTATATTTGACACTAGGAGACTAGGATATGAGTGACTTCCAAAAAGTATGAACCTCGTGTCCGTTTCGTTCGACAATCGCGCAATTTCGACCATCGTAGAAAAAAAAAGAACAACAAAACACAACAACAAAAAAACAAAGAGAATCGTTTGGAAAAAGAGAGCACGGATGTTGCGTGTACTTGATAATTTATTGCGCAAGATAGTGATATAAAGTAGCAATACCTTGATGAAAGGGATATCCAGTGATGGACGATCTCATCATCGTGAAGTTTGTCGTGACTGTCATCTCACGAAATCCTTCAAAGACAACACACAACACTTGTTTTTTTTTTCTTCTTCTTCTTCTTCTTCTTATTCGTCCCGAATGTGTGGCATTACGTTTTCAACTATCACTAATGTTCTTCGTGTTGTCTACGTTATAAATACCTGAAAAATCGGTGATACCGATCAAAGATATCACTCCGGATGATTCGAGACTCTGACGATTACAGTTTGACGGAAAACGACGAACAAATGGATTCACTGAGTTCAACTGAGTTTAACGTGTGAAGGGATCGCGGTCGGTGCACTTTTCGGTGATTTTTGCTTGATTCGAAGTAATGGAAAGACGTTGAAGGACTCTTGAGGAGATGTGTTTGTTTCTTTTTTTCGGATGGAAGAGACGCGAGGTGTTCGCGAATCGACCTGCTGATCCTGACTGGTCTCCAAGGGATGACGATCTCCTTCCTGGCCTGATGAGGAGAGCGAAAATTGGTGGTGGGCTTACGTACGGTTAGCCACGCCCATTAAGAGGGATCACTGAATTGAAAATGCCACCAATGTCTTTCTCACTCTTTGGAGACATGGCACCTTCCCATCTCGCACCATCTCTCTCTCTCTCTCTCTCTCTCTCTCTCCTTGTCTCTCTCTCTTTTTCTCTCTCCCTGGTGTTTTTGCCTCTGACACAAGGTTCAGAAAAAGGCAGGAAGGTTGCCAGAGGGCGCTGAAACTCGTTTTGCTGGTAGCATGAAAATGACCTGCGTCAGCTTAATTCCACTGCTCTCTTACCTGCCAACTCTCTTCGTCTCTTTCTCTTCCTCTCTCACTCTCTCTCTCTCTCTCTCTCTCTCTCTCTCTCTCTCTCTCTCTCTCTCTCTCTCTCTCTCTCTCTCTCTCTCTCTCTCTCTCTCGCTCTCTCTCTCTCTCGCGCGCGTCGCTGCTCTCTCCCACGGAGACCTCATCCTGGTGGGGGAAAAATGCATTCTCTCTTTAGAACCTCGAACACCAATGGGACGATCGCAGGTGAAAGATTCTCATGTGACGTTGAAGAAAAAGGCGGAGCCAATGGATCTTTTCCCCACCATTGCGACGATCAACGACTCGGACGGAAGAGCCAAAGAGAAAACGAACCGCGAGATGCTGAGGCTTCCGAATGGTCACTGCGGTCTTCTTGAAGATAAAAGGGTGGATTCCGAGGAACTGATTTTTACACTTGGAACACAAGTCTAGGAAGTTCGTCATGTGATCAAATGGAATTTAGATTGGAATGTATGATATCAAAATTGACGATGTTGATGAGAGTGCATGGTATTGGAGGTACAGATGTGAATATACGTCAGATAGCCGTGTAGAAATATTGTCATGGATACAGTCCGATTTGGACTAGGATTCTGATTTCTCAATCTTGATCCAGCCGGACATTGGATCGTTTCCGGGAGCGAAATGTAACGCTTGCAAATTGGATTCCAGCCAGGATCCTAATCCGGAACTATTAAGGACTCTAGTCAGAATGTAAATAGAAACTTTGCATCCAGGCTAGAATGCCAAACTTCTAGAACAAGATAAAGAATCATGAACGAAAAAACGATTCGTTGCTTTAATTTTTTTCTCATGGTTTGAACCTTAAAGAAAATTTTAAGCTGAATGCGAAGTCTGTAACTACAATATTAACAAAGATATTAATTTTTTTCTACCGCACTGTGCAGCGCTCCCTTGGATAGATTCATCCTTCGCTTCTATGAAACTAGTACCCGTGCATAGATTCTTTTTCCTTATATTCCTTTCTCGTATTCGTGCGATATGTCGTGTTTTATCTTTATTTATTTAATTTGAATCCAGTCTTTATTTATTTAATTTGAATATATTTAATATTTAACCCTTTAACGGCTGGTGGGACACATACGTCCCATCTACCATGAAAAATTGTAACTTCCAAGAAAAAGAACATATCGACATCGCTAAGGTCGCATTTTGAAGATGAAGGATGCATCTAATCATGAAAAATTCGGCAAACGCAAGGGTTGCACCCCTTCAGTTTCACACCCTGTCAAAAAATGCGAAAATTGCGAAAGAATGAGAAATGAGCATAACTTTCAGACAAATTTTTTTTTAGAGTCGCGATCTCAAGTGTGTGCTTTGAAATAACATCGAAAATTCGTAGCAAAAAGGTCCGGAGCAAAAACCACCAATAACAGTAATAAAATATCGATAACCACCCCTAGCAATTGTGATACGCCCAATAATGCACTTTCATTGATGTTCAGTTCAAAAATATTTTTGAAAACACATGAAAAATTTGTAGCAAGAATATCCGAATGGAAAACTACCCCTAACAGTAACGAAACATCGAAAACCACCCCTAGAAATGGTGATACGCCCAAAAATGCACTTCCATTGATGTTCAGTTCATATATATTTTCAAAAACGTATGGAAAATGTGTATCAAGAACATCCGATTCAAAAACTACCCCTAACAGTAACAAAACATCAAGAACCACCCCTAGCAGTGGTGATGCGCCTGAAAATGCACTTTTATTGATGTACCGTTCATATAAATTTTTGAAAACGCATGAAAAATTTGTAGCAACGAAATCTGACTCGAAAACTACCCCCAACAAAACATCGAATTATCCGTAAGTCCTTCAGAATACGCTTATGCGTTCTGGAACACTCGTATTTCGATTCAGATCAGGATAAAATAACAAAAAAATGAGACGATAACATTTTATCCACTGCGGGGGTGAATTTCTCTCAATTGAGGGGTGGTTCATAAGGGTTGATTGATCCGTAAGTTCTTCAGAATCCCGCTACGTGTTCTGGAAAGGCTTTTCCTCAATTTCTGGCAGAAATGAACGATGGGAAATGAAATTAAGATGTTTTCAAGCGATTGGGGTGGTTTTTTTCATTTGGGGGTAGTTTCCGAGGGTAAAAAAATTCTCGAATAATTTTTTTCTCCCATTGGGTACTCATGAATTCAGATTCACCGTGTACCAACTTTGCCAAACGCTCCAAAAAAATCAGCACACTTCGCGTTTGTTTTCACAATATTTTCCTGGCGTTTCCATCAACAAAAGTAATTTATATTACCGTAAAATAAAACAATTATACGCGTAATGAGTTACCGAATAAAATAATCTTCAAGAATATTCGACTTTTATTGAAAAATAAATTTAAAAAAAGCGGGCTGAGCAAACCTTTTTTTTTCTCCACTGCGTATAGAGGACCCAATCAACAAATCGAGCGGTCACCCATCCGAGTAAAACACGCCGACTGTGCCCGTTATTCCAATCGATAAATTCAAGGGCACAAATATTACGACGATCCGCAAAAACGTAAGATTGCTCCTGCTCGAGTCCAAGAAACGTCCCTTAAAAAGATGGAGAAACTCATCTATATGCTTATGACGGTAATGAGTGTAAAATGAAAAAGCAAGAAGCCGAGGACCCGTCACTACGTTCCTCCACTCAATCACCTCGTCAATGTTTATTATCGTTTTCGTTTCTCGCATTTTCGTGAAAATCCACGCCCCGGGTGTCCCCGGACCAAGTTGCCAGAGAGAGAAGGCTTTCATTGGAAGGAAAAATTTTGCTGGCTGGAGGGGCGGGAAAACGGTAACAAAAAAAAAAAAAAAAAGAAAGAAGTTCACGGTGCGTTGAAAATTACACGCAACGTGCTGTTTCGTACGAAAACCGAGGACCAAACATACAGGAGTCGATGTTTCGCGTGACTAAAAGCAGACAGCGTGGGGTTTGGGCATCGAGGACTTCCTCAGCTTTGCGTCAAAAGGACGCATCTCCATTGCTGAGTCCTGTGTGCATGGTTAGGAGCGAAGCCTACCGGAATCCTACCGGAATCCTACCGGAATCCTACCGGAATCCTACCGGAATCCTACCGGAATCCTACCGTCCTTGTTCACGGTATACATTGGCTCCTTCCGAATTTATTTTTCGATCCTTCTGAGGTCCTTCAAGGCAACACGATAAGTCAATTTGCGATCATATCGACGATGCTGCTTATATCTACAGGGTGGCCCGAAAAGTGACGTTCGAAAGGGAATTCTCGATGCCTCGTATACGTGCGTGCAGAAATTTCTTAGGGATACCCAAGTTCCGATCGGATCCCGATCGGGATATGATGAGGATTCCCTAGAAGGGGTATCCACATCGGAATCCAGATAGCTCTCACTACGTAGTAGAAGGCGGAGACGCGGTGGCGAGAATTTGAAATACGTATTAAATACATTTTTCTTAGCAAATTAAAGGGTTACGTGGGGGTTTGAAAATTTCGAAAAATCCATTCTTTTAAATATTTTATTATCTAATAGTATCAATATGTCTAGAATATTATCCCAAAGTTTCAAGTCAATCGGAGTAAAAGTCTAGGAGAGAGAGAGAGAGCCTTTGGGAATTCCCCCCGTTGGGAAAGATCGGCCGGGAGCTACGCAGGTAGCATTTTTTTTTTCAAAACACTATTTTTGAAGTCGGTGGACACGATTTCTCAAAAACTAATGCAACGATCTTATTGAAATTTTGCACACTTCTTCAAAATAGCAATGACTGGTGATTGAACGAAGGTTGTTTTTTTTTTTCGATTACAACTAATTTTACAAGGCTATACGTAGTGTAAATTGTACCAAAAATTGAACTATTTTGCATACAACTCTGGCAAAAATTGAAATTTCAATTTTTTTTTAAATCCTTCGTTCAATCACGAACTAAACTTATCTACTAACAGAAAAAATTTGGTTTTTGAATTTCAGATAAAGCTATCATGAGTTATCCTGACCACCACGAGGACACTTTTTTTTTGGGTCTCCGGAAACCAGGTCCCACCGGCTGAATTTCGGAAATTTTTCGATGAATTTTTTTTGAAATATTGTTGAAATGTTGCTCTTTTATGTGCTTAACATTTTGAATGAAATAATTTATATATTATATTTAAAAAAAATAGAGAAAATATGCTTTTTTGGCTTCGAAACCCACGTAACTCCTTAATTAAAATATAATTACTTAGAATAAAAGACCTATATCGCTTTTCACCAGGAAATATAAGTCTTTCAAGGTCTATATATTGTTTTTTTCGAAAATTTTCCTTAAATGTAAAGAATTTTGTTCAAAATTCTGTTATTGAAATATATAAGTTTTGACAGTTATATTGTAGCACGAATTTTTACCCAATCGTTTTTCAGATCCTTGAATAAATGATTTCTACTACGTAGGATTTTTTAAAATTATATTGCATAGTTCCTTTTTTATAAACAATTTTCTGACCATTTTCTCATGGAATTTTATACTTTTTGTTTTAGAAATGCGTCATTTTGACGAAAAACAATATATTAAAAAAATCCTACGTCCTTCTATAGCTATTGGTATATATAATCGAAAAAACATTAGTGTCTCATCATAACTGAAAAATTATAGGAGCTGTTGTTCCGGCCGTTGACCTTCCAGAAATAAAAGCGTAATCGGAAAAATGCTGCACAGTCGCCATTTTGACATGTATCGCTGTGAAAAAATAATTTTTCATAGCCAATTACGTGTATAATAAAACCCCTATTTTGTAATTCCGATTTATTTTATAGTTTAGCTGAAAAAAAATCACAAAATATGCCCTTTTTTTGGCTTTTAGGGTTTTTTTTAGGATTTTTTAAAATTATATTCCTTTTTTATAAACAATTTTTTGACCATTTTCTCATGAAATTTTATACTTTTTGTTTTAGAGATGAGCCATTTTGACAAAAAACAATATATACAAAAAATCCTACGTACTTCTATAGCTATTATTATATATAATCGAAAAAACTTTAGTGTCTCATCATGACTGAAAAATTATAGGAGCTGTTGGTCCGGCCGTAGACCTTTCAGAAATAAAGGCGTAATCGGAAAAATGCTGCACAGTCGCCATTTTGACATGTATCGCTTTGAAAAAAGTAATTTTGGCTGGTCAATTACGTGTAGAATAAAACCCCTATTTCGTAATTCCGATTAACTATTAACTATTAAATATTAAATATTAACTATTAACTATTAACTATTAACTATTAACTATTAACTATTAACTATTAACTATTAACTATTAACTATTAACTATTAACTATTAACTATTAACTATTAAATATTAACTGTTAACTATTAACTATTAACTATTAACTATTAACTATTAACTGTTAACTATTAACTATTAACTATTAACTATTAACTATTAACTATTAACTATTAACTATTAACTATTAACTATTAACTATTAACTATTAACTATTAACTATTAACTATTAACTCTTAACTATTAACTATTAACTGTTAACTGTTAACTGTTAACTGTTAACTGTTAACTGTTAACTGTTAACTGTTAACTGTTAACTATTAACTATTAACTATTAACTATTAACTATTAACTATTAACTATTAACTATTAACTATTAACTATTAACTATTAACTATTAACTATTATCTATTCCGATTAACTATTAACAACAAACTATTAATAAAAAAAACTGTCAATATAAAAGTATTAATAAAAAACTTCCAATAAGAGACTATTAATAAAAAACTGTTAATAAGAAAACTATTAATACAAAAGTATTAATAAAAAAAATTTAAAAATTTCCTATAGTCAATTACGTGTATAATAAAACCCCTATTTTGTAATTCCGATTTATTTTATGGTTTCGCTGAAAAAAAATCACAAAATATGCCCTTTTTTGGCTTTTGGAGTGGCGTAAGGCCTTTAAATAATGGCCTAAGGCCTGGAAATAATTCACGAGTTTACGTAAATGTTTTATCATTTCACTAAAAAAAAATACGGTGGCCCGAAACTTTTGCACGCCACTGTATGTATGTATATATATATATATATATATATATATATATATATATATATATATATATATATATATATATATATATGTATATTTACATAGATATATTGTACGCTGTCAAAAAGTTGTCAGGAAAGATCGTCCACAGAGAGGCTGCCTGCCGGCAAACCGACCAGACGAAGTCCTTAGAAGTTCGTTGCCAACATGCCGAGCGAAGGATGGACCCCCGACGGCTCGCTAACGCGGCGTTACGTTTTCTCCCGTGCTGCTCTCGCGGGCACACACAACGTTTTGCCAGACGCCGCTACATCAGCTTCCGATGGTTCCTCTCTTTTGGTTTTGTTATCCTTGACGAAGCATCGGACGCGTAACTACCGCTGGAGACCATAGAAACTCATAGAGTACTGTATACATCTCCTGCCGGGACGAAGATCCGACAAACAAACCCTCGCCCTAATGTCTTCATGCTACTCGTCAGCGAGGGCGAAATTATACAGGACGAGTAAGGATCTCGCCTCGAGAACGTACACAGTTGACCTTCGACATTTTTTTCTCCTTTTTTTCTTTCGTCGTCTCTTTATTGTTTTCTCTCTCTTGACTTCGTAAATTTTGATTTTTCAACGTAGCACAATATTTTTGCTCGATCTCGTCCACTTTGTCTACCAACCTCTATGTGCTGGCAATTACGAGCGTGAGATTTTTTTATCGACGGACATCGGCAATGGGAGACTGTTTTCTGACATTTCAACTAGCTTAACGAGGCGTATCGTTTTGACAGGGAATTTGAGAGCTTTTAGATAATCGGCATTTTTTTTTTTCGTTCTATATGTATTATTTCCAGAATCTCACTATTATTATTATTATTATGTATATCGAAGATAATATTTCAATAAATATTTTAATAACACATAAAGGTAAAAATGGTAAAATTGTGAAAATGTATATTGAAAATTGTAAAATTACAAAAAGCGTTAAACAATTATACAATAAAAAAAATAAAAATTTTCTGTTAAAACAGAACTGAGAAACCTTTGTAAATTAAATCAATGAAAAGTGTGGGCTGCCGTCAATTTTTATTAATATTACATCATGTGTAATTTTTAATATACTCTTTTATTCGACACATTACTATTCTTGTCATTATTATCGATTATTTGTTTTATTATTTATTATTTTCTATTTATTTATCGTTCTACGCTTTTTACAATTTTATCATTTTTTACTTTTACGTGTAGTATAGTAAAATACTTACTAAAATAATATCAATTATATGATAATATTATATTATATTAATCTATAGTATAAATAATAATAATACTAACGGTAATGTGTCGAATTAAAAGATATAATAAAAACACATTTGATATAAACTGCCGGCCAAATGTTTGGACACACTACTCGAAAATTTCTACCGCACTAAAGTTAAATAGCGGGCTCAAAAATAAAGATAATTGAATTTATCAAGTGGCGTTTCAAAGAGGACAAATTTACCTTTGTTTTGCTTTTTTAGAAGATTCTTTACGATTTTTTTTCACCCCGGTACGCACTTTTGAACGTGTCCATTTTTCGGCTATTTTTGCGCCGTCGAAAATTAACTGCAAAGTGTGTGGAAAATTTTTTCCTCGGTTTTTTTTCATGGTAAACTTAAAGAGGATATCAGAACCTACATTTTTGTTTTTTAGAAAGTTTCGTACGATTTTTTTTCGCTCTGGTATCGCATTTTTAGCTAAAAAATACAAATTTTAGAAAAAAAAAAGCGTCATCGAAGAACTATAGCATTTCGATGGAAATGTCAAGAGGGTAAAAAGTTGCATGGCTTCACACTGGAGTGAATAGAATTTTTTCAGAATTGTTTTTTTTTCGACATTTTGTTTTTTACCATTTTTGGTTGGAACTTTGATGAGTGGAGAGTCTCCACTTGGGAATTATGGGGTCTAGGACTATATATTAAGAAATACAAAAAGGAAATGAAGCTATGCAACTTTTT
>CAWVQM010000162.1:0-12196 GCA_963932345.1 Ophion ventricosus | reverse complement strand
ATATTATATAATATAGCCCTATGCGACATATATCTTTGCCTACGGCCCCGCGGGTATTTCCCATATAATATTCTGGAAAATTCTATCTCCCGAATACTCGAGCAAACACGTAAACATGTAACGGACATGTTGTTTCTTCATTTTTCGTTGTAATTGATAAATCGTATAAGCCCGGAGCGTTCGGTAGAAAAAAAAAGAAAGAAAGTATATCAAAAACAAGAAACAAATGGTACGTTATCCAAATTCAGCTGGCGAGGTTTCGGTACGAGTTTTGAGAGTGAAAAATACCGAATTTTATACTGGACACCCGGAATATCGACGATCCGATTGAATAAAACATTGATGCGGGAAATTGAGCGAGAAAAACATTTTTGTTTGCAACGAAAATACTGCAGCTCCGAAGATCATGTTGTGCTCTATCCGTGCGTGGAGCCAATTGCGAATCAAGAGAACTTAATATAAGTAAAGCAAATTGCTGTTTCGAGGCAATCTTAGTGTGCCCTTATCTTGCTATAATAGTGTAGGGAGGGGCCATGTTGAGCAAGTTTGTTATTATCGCCCTGTAATTCCTTAACAGTCTGCCGTATCAAAATGAAAACCTACTTTGGTCAATAGGAATGTTATCTGAGAAAAAAAGTCTGTAGACGAAATTCCTGTTATCCTTATTGTTTCACAGATAATCGCTCTCTAATGACTCAGGCCATCAAACCTGCCTCGATAGTGGGCTAAGTTCAGCATGAGTATAAGATAAATTGGGCAAAGTAAGAATTGCATTAAAAAATCGGACGTATGCAACATGATTTGGTACAATGCAGTAATAAACCAACAGTTGCTTGTTAATTAGTTAGGTTTTAAAACATTAACATTAATTGCGATGAACTTTGAAATATTTTTTTCTCATACAATGGCAGAAGGAAATCTTTCAATCACGTTTTTTTTTTTTACTTTTGGGTTGCAAAAATAATGAAAACGTCCCGTGTTACCGTCTCGTGCGCCGCATGGCAACGGGCAATGGCGTAATGTGTTCCTCACCCCCCATATACCTCTCGTTCCGCCATTTGATGCACCCGTGTGCGGTGCTTAGTTTTCCAGATATTTCGATTGCCCAACTTACCCGACTGCTAAATATGCCCCTCCCTGCCCTACTGGAAAAACTTTTATATCCGTCTGCAGCTTTCGTTCTCCGAGGCTTAATTTGAGCTACTTGACGAACAATTGCCACGGTTTATCGTTATAAGTTACATGAGCTTGTTCGTCAAGATTTCGAAAGTGTTTTCCCTCAATACTGTTGTTTCGGTCCTGAGCTGTTGCAAATGGAAGCTTTGAAGTCGACGACAAAAAGTAACGGCGCCCAGAGCAGGGGGGAAAGATGAGAAAGAATAAAAAGGACGGAGCAGGAGACAGCGCACGAGAATGAGATGGAGAAGATGAGCTGTAGTAACACGAAGAAAGAAAAAAAAAACGCAGGAAGAAGAAAAAGGAAGAGAGTCAAAGAGAGAGAGGGAGAGAGAGAGAGAGAGAGAGAAAGAGAGAGAGAGAGAGAGAGAGAGAGAGAGAGAGAGAGAGAGAGAGAGAGAGAGAGAGAGAACGAGACAGAGTGAGACAGAAAATCAATGAGCAGCATTCGTCGATGAGAAAGGAGAGGCAAAGACGATGGAGGAAACAGCAGCAGAAGCATAGCGGACGGAGAACAGTTCCTGACAAAGCCCCGCAGGCACTTGAAGCCCGGCGGGCCACAACCCCATTTAATTCCCGTCACGTTCTCCTTTGTGCGCTGATTGATAGATTGATTGCATTTCCAAATTCGCGTCGATGCTGCACCTTATGGCGGCAACGCTCAGCCTCAGCTTCTTCCTCTCTCTTTCTCTCTCTCTCTCTCTCTCTGTCTGTCTTTCTCCGCTTGTCCTTTCGGTGGCTCAATATACGTTATGCTTTAGGGACTACAACGATTCCAGCATCGTTATTTCCCTTGCACGCTGTCTCTCTCTCTCTCTCTCTCCTCTCTCTCTCTCTCTCTCTCTCTCTCTCTCTCTCTCTCTCTCTCTCTCTCTCTCTTTTCCTATCTTGATATTGTGGTCTCCCCCCCTCGCTCCCTCTCTCTCTCTCTCTCTCTCTCTCTCTCTCTTGATATTGCGATTTCTCTCTCTCTCTCCCTCTCGTTCTCCCTTCACATCGCGATCTTCCTCTCTCTCTCTCTCTCTCACCCTATCTTGGCACTCGAGAAAGTAGGTATAAAAGTGAATAAAAATTTCGACAAGACTATTAGATGTTAAAAAATTAAAAAATGGCGGAGATATAGGTAGTCTAGTACAGTTAACTCTCATCTCTTTTACGGCGTGTGGGGCGCCCCACTCTAAAAAGTAAAAATCAGAGTTTTTTTCCAAGGAGCTCTCATTTCTACGAAAAAAAAATTCCCTATGCTAGCTATTACCTTTCTTTACAAGAATTTTTTGTTTCAATTTTCGGACGATGAGTGACCGAGAAAAAAATTCCACCATCGGCAAGGATTTTCAAAAGAACGTCCTACTAGATGACATATCTCCGCCATAAACTTTTTTTTCATTCGTTTTCTTTCATTTGCTTATAAAACTGATCTATGTGTGAAAAATAAAAATAATTTTATATATTTAATAGTTGCGTCAAATTTTTTGACATCGCGATCTCCTTGTCACTCTCTCCCTTTCTTTATATTGTGGTCTTTTTTTCTCTCTCTTTCTCTCTCTCTCTCTCTCTCTCTCTTGACATCGCGATCTCCCTCTTTTCATTTCGTAATGTTCATGTCACCCTGTCTCTCTCTCTCTCTCTCTCTCTCTCTCTCTCTCTCTCGCTTTTTCTTGACATTGCTATCGCTCTCTCTCTCCCTTTTTTGATTTTGAGGTTTCCCCCTCTCTCTCTTCCCCCTCTTTCGCGATATTGCGATTTCTCTCTCTGGCTCTCTCTTGATATCGCGATCTCTCTCTCTCTCTCTCTTTCTCTCCCTCTCTTTCTTAATATCAAGATCGCTCGCCCTCTCTCTTGACATCCCGCTGCACTATCATAAATGTCGTCCCTTCACTCCCCCGGCGTTATCATTCGCTCCCATCTCTCATCCTAATTACCAAGGCCATTTTCGCCGAGCGGGCGCTAACAAGAGCAGGAAATTGATTTTTTTCTTTCTTCCTTGTTCTTCTTCACCGCACCTTGGCAACCGCTCCATCACACGCGTGGACCTCGACCCGTCACAAAGAACATCTCGTCCTTACGCTTCGGCGAGTCGCCTCTGCGCGTCCAAGCACACGCGCGCCATCGCATCGCATCACTGCAACGATATCTCTTGACCGCGGCCTCTCTTATATTTTCCTTATCGCCGGGATGCAGGGACGGAGAACAGCAAAGTGTCGACTCCGTGGCCTCTCGACCGCCTCGTTTCATCTTCTTTATACGTTTAAGACGCAAACACGAGTCGACGCTACGACTCTCGTGTGCTATCTGACAATGAGCCCAAAACTCCGATATTTTTTTTTACGTTTTTAAATTTTTGAAAATTAAAAAACAATAATAAAAAATATCGTAATTTTTAGCGATTTTGTACCAAAACAAATGATTTTTAGTCATTTTGTAGTAAAAAAAAATGATTTTTAGTCATTTTGTAGTAAAAAAAAAATGATTTTTAGTCATTTTTAGTCATTTTGTAGTAAAAACAATGATTTTTAGTCATTTTTAGTGATTTCGTAATAAAAAAAAGTGATTTTTAGTCATTTTACAGTAAAACAAAAATTCGGCTACGAAGATTTGTATCTGGGATTCCCGAATGAAAAACAAGCTCAAATGTTTTCTAAGTTACATAAGTAAATTTTATACCTTGAGAGATGACGACGCCTTGGCGCTCAGAAAAATGAGTATAAAAATAAATAAACAAATTTGTAAGGTCCACGCCGGCAACGCGTAGCGTCTCGCTCTCCGCTTTGCGGACGTGAATTTTTGAAAACTTTAAATTCCTATATCTTTTGATTGAATGAGCCAATTGCAAATGATATTTAAAAAAATGATGTTACTACAAGTTAAGCTCTAGATTTTTTTTTCTGAAAAGACCACCTATATCGGGTCAATAGTTTTTACGTGATGCGTGCACAAACAGACAAAAAATTCCAACAATGGCTTCAATGCATTCTATCACTTATACTTCGTCCCCCAAATTAATTTTTTTCCAATTTTTTTGTTTAATCTGCAGATTACGTAAAGTTTACAGTTGTATTATATGTATAGATAATGGATTGTAATTATTTGATTGAAAAATAAAATATATATTTTCCATACAATCGCTCATTACTTATGTACGAACCTAATATTTCCGTCACTGCACGTACCGCAAAGCCAACTTTTGTTTACCCATGAATTTAATCAAACATCATTGAGAAATGGAGTTCACTAAATGGAATTATGGGCGGAGCGCGGATAAAGGATTTTCGAGAATGCCAATAAAGCCGCATGAGAGACCGAAATGAATTAATTGCATTTTTGGAAAACTCCTGTGTACTCGGGAATTCAATTTTGCGCCTTTCTCTGTGTTATATATATATATATCATCCTAGTCAATACAGAACGGAATATATATATATGTGTGTCTATGTGGGTGTATTTCGTCCTGCGTTTCCCCTCATTGCTCCATCCCTCTTTCTCTCTCTCTACAACCGACCACAAATTCTTGCGGCGCGCGGAATGTTTTTTGGTCATGCGGTAAAATCGATTTCGACAACATTCCCCAAAACCGAGCACGCACCTGAACAAACACTGCGTGTCTGTAAATAAGGCAAATTGCACATTTTCTTCATTCGTATTCAAGTAAGCGGAGATTCCAGGATTCCAGGACTCCTTAAGGTATTACTGGATGAACCGTCGGGCGAAAAGTTAGTCCAAAATAGGCGAAACGTAGATTTACAAGTCTAGATCATGTCGTACGTGTTTAGCCTTACAAATAGCCAGATTTATAATAAATTAACACTTAGAAATGTTATTTTTCCACTTTTAATACTCATTGAAGTCAAATTGGACGATATTGGCTTGTGCTTGACTGAGGTTTTGTCAATGACTGTACATCTGTTTCAACTGTCCAAGAATAAAATTTCTTAATTTTTAAATTTGATTAATACGTTCAGATCATCTTATTATTATCAATAATTACCCAAACACTAAATGTATATTGAGTTATCCAATGATTGCTATTAATTCATCGTTAAAAAAAGGCGATACTCCTCATTACTTTAATTAATTTCTCGACAATTGCTCGGTCGATGTATTTGAAACTTAGCATAATCAATCGCTTGATCGTAAATCTTGATGATATAATATTTTCAGAATTTACGGCGATTTAGTTCCATTCGTTTTGCAACCATTAACGTCTGCAAAAGCTGTTTTCCCATAAGCGACCGTGTTAAATTAAATTCATATGTTTATAATTAGTAAGTTAGTTAGTGAGAAATTCTAAAATAATTCACGTATTATTCTATCAAAAACTATCATTCTTAAAATTTTCAAGAATTTTGGCGATTTTACCAGCTGTACAAGTATGAAATGCGGATTTCAGACAACAGATGGTGCACCAATGCAGTTTGTGCTATAAAGATTTGACACTGCGCCATTTTGTTGTGTCATCAACAAATGTCAGACGCGCACGAGTGATAAATTGGAAAAGTGTGTGCATAGTGTTATGTTGTTGTGTTCGATATGTCGAAATTTATACCGAACAAAGAGCATTCGCGGACAGCATTAATTTTTTGTTTTCATTTGAAGAAAACTGCTGCTGAATCATACCGTTTACTTCGAGAAGATTATTGTGAATATGCTCAATCGCAAGATACGTGTGAACGATGGTTTCGGCGTTTCAAAAGTGGTGACTTCGATGTTGCAGACAAGGAACATGGAAAACCGCCAAAAAAATACGAAGATGTGGAATTGCAAGCATTGTTGGAGGAAGATGATTCGCAAACACAAAACACAACTCGCCGAGCAATTGGGCGTTAGTTAACAAGCTGTTTCCAATCGACTACGAGAGATGGGAAAGATTCAGAAGACCGGTAGATGGGTAGCACATGAGTTGAACGACAGGCAAATGGAAAAGCGCAAAAACACATGTGACATTTTGCTCGCTCGGTACAAAAGGAAGTCGTTTTTGCATCGTATAGTTACAGGGGATGAAAAGTGGATTTATTTTGAGAATCCCAAGCTCAAAAAATCATGGGTAGACCTAGGCGCACCATCCACATCGACCGCAAGACCGAATCGCTTTGGCAGAAAGACGATGCTCTGTGTTTGGTGAGACCAGAGGGCCGTGGTCTATTATGAGCTGTTCAAACCTGGGGAAACGGTTAATACTAAACGTTACAAACAACAATTGACCGATTTGAACCATTCGCTGCTGGAAAAAAAGGCCAGAATACCGAAAGAGGCAAAACAAAGTCATTTTTCTTCATGACAATGCTCCATCGCATACGGCAAAACCGGTTCGCGACACGTTGGAAGCACTCAGCTGGGAATTTCTACCCCATGCGGCTTACTCACCAGACTTGGCTCCTTCCGATTACCACTTGTTTGCATCGATGGGTCACGCACTTGCTGAGCAGCGCTTTGGTTCGTACGAAGATGTGAAAAAATGGCTCGATGAATGGTTCGCAGCAAAAGGGAAAGATTTTTACTGGCGTGGTATTCACAAATTGCCCGAAAGATGGGAAAAATGTATAACAAGCGATGGAGCATACTTCGAATAAAGCGCTTTTTATCATTCTTCCTCACTTAACGTGCTTTTTTTTTAGAAAAAAATCCGCATTTCATACTTGTACACCTGGTAAAATATCCATCCATTAAATAATGCTCCGACCTCGTGGAGGTTGGAGCGTTAGACACAATCTAACATTCGAAAAACAAAAAATATATATATGTTATTGTCCAGTCTATGCTGAGTCTTTACGATTAAATTTTTTTTAACCAAAAAACACCAGATATAAAAAATACTTCAATGTATGTAATTTTACGCGCGGTTAAATGTCACGCTACGGGTGACATAATTTTTTTTGGCTATTTATCACCAAGCTAAACCATTTCTAATGACGGATTAACGTAATCTAAAACCTTGTAAACATCTAGAAAAAAAAAACCCTTTTGTCCATCGAAAACCATATTGAACCATTAAGGTTTGATAAAAAAAATTACGAATCTTTCTAATCCTTTTAATCGCTTTAATATTTTTAATCCACATGTATTCGTCTCCATCTATTAGTCTTCTTGAATTTGCCGAAAACTTTGCCGAAACTATATCATACGAGGGATGTATCATCGTTAACTAAGTTGCAAGATTAATGAGTGAAACTGGAGACTCTCATCGCGGGGCGTCGACGGGAATATATACGCGGCGTGGCCATCCAGCGGTTATAACCTCGAAAATTATATACTTCCAGAATGTGAATATACACAGCTGAATTACACTTCGCGTAATAACAATTATCTATATATATATATATATATATATCTACATATAGCGTTAAATTGCCAACGCGAGATCGCCCAAACTTGGCAAGAACTTTCTCACGTGCCCGCGTACAGAAAAAGGATTGTTACCATTCGCAATATCACTCGTTGTGCCGAGAGAGAGAGAGAGTGTTATTTCTGGCGCGATACAGATACGTACACAACAGGCGAAATTGCTGCTTTCTTCGCTCCTCCTTTCTTTTACGAATGAAAAATGTGATTTCTTCTTTTTTTTTTTTTTTTTGTTCGTTCGCGAAAATAACGTAGGACAAATTTGAAGCTCAAAGTTGCGGCGGTCTATAAATCCACGTCAGTTTGAGAGAAAAGCGCGTAAAAAAGCTCCCCGTAAGTATTTCGCCACAATTTGTAATCCAAGGGCGAGGAGGTGACGGTGTGAGGGGGGTCGCAATTCAAGTGTGACGTAGATTTAAAACTCTCGTGGCGAGGATCCAACATGACGGAATTCTTATTCGTTCTTTTGGGCGCTCCGTGACCCTGTACCATTCTTCCTACACATAAATTAGGCTATTACTTCAACCGGAGTAGGTAGAGTGGATGTGGAGCTACCGTGAACTGAGACTCTTCCCCTATTTGTTGGATTCTTTTTTCCTTCTTTTCGTATATATATATATACATATAAAGTCTGCAGTTTTACAATCTGCTGCAATTTATTTGTAAATTATTCCGTTCACGGCTCGCAAAGCAGAGCATTTGGTTCCTCTAACGGAAGTGGAATTTAGAACCACGTAATGCGATCGTGCATTAGCGACAAGCTAGCCCAGTATATGCCTTTCTGGCTCGTCGTTTCCTCTGCAAAACTTACCGTGGCCACAGACACGATGTTACGTTGAAATAGTGTACGAGGTGTGTAAATTGAGTAATGAGACTGGCAACGTAGCGTTTGATCTGGCACAACACTTGCGACGCGGGACTTGGAGGGACGGCAGGTGAACATGTCCCGTGTAGAAATTGTCGTAGGGATCCAATTGGATTCCCATGCTTGTGCCTACTTCCTGATAGGGATTCGATGGATCATCACATTGGATTCCTATACTAAAACGTCGTGCTCGTAGATTGGATTCTAATCGGGATTCCCCATTGGAAGCCAATGTAAGAATCTAATTTAAATCCTAGACGTTTGCCACATTATCGAAAAGAATCCCATACGATTTATGATATTGAAGTTTACATCGTTGTGATGACACACGATATGCACGGGGTGATACGCCTGCCGTACGAGTTTTCAACTCGCTAGAGTCATTTGGTTGTCCGTAGCGATTTTTTTTCGTACAATAATTTTTTTCTAGTGCGTTCTAAAAGTGAGTGGCATCAATTTAGAGCAACGGTGTGCTATCAGGTTTTTCCTCAGACTTGGGCACAGTGCAACGGAAACTTTTGCAAAACTTCAGGAGGCCTACGGAGAAAGTGTTTTTTTTTAAAGGGACCAGGTTTTTCGGTGGTTGGTGATGGAATTGCACAATACAACCTCTCCACGGCTCAAAAAAGCAAAAATAAGCAAATCGAAGATCGGATGCATGCTGATTTGCGTTCGAGATAGCCAGGGAATCGTCCACAAAGAGTTTGTGCCTCAAGGCCAAATGGTCAATCAACACTTTTACCGAGAGGTTCTTGAATAAACTTCGGAAAAGGGTCATGCGTGTGAGACCGAATATCAAGAACAACTGAGTGTTGCATCACGACAATGCGCCTTGTGCCACAGCAATTTCCAGGACATTTTTCCTCTTGCCGAGATTGAAAAATCACCTCAAGGGACGTCATTTTGGGACACTCGAAAACATTCAAACGGCTGTAACCGACCAGCTGAAGGCTATTCCAGTCTCCAAGTTCCAGCATTGCTACGAGGATTGGAAGAACCGCCTCCAGTGGTGTGTGGCTTTCCAAGGAACTTATTTTGAGGAAGACAATATTTAATTGTAATTCTATTCGAATAATTGTTTTTTTTTTATCAGTCTTGTTACTTAAGGGGCCAGTCCACTTTGAAAATTTCAAAAAATCGATTTTTTTTTACTGTTTTCGAAAGTACAGACATTCAGAAATATTGTATCAATATTGTGTCAATATTGCCGATTGAGTTTAGGTAAGAGTTTTTCATAGTATAAACTTCAAACGCGTTTTTCTCGAAACAACGTTTTCAAAATCTAGCTCCATCGTATCTCTAAAACTAATAAACCGATTCTCTTGAAATTTGAACCACATATTGTAAACATGATTCGCAACAAGATGACCCTCGATGGTTTTAAAATTTTGATTTTTACTCTTTTGCGAAAAACTGCGAAAAAAACGCGTTTTTTTTTACTTTTTTCGTTTTTCATTTGTCATTTTTTTATTTTTTTATAAAACTTTATATCCGAGGGTCATTTTGTAGCTGGTGTCATACTGAATCTAATGGACTTTGATTTTTTTGTTTCAGACAAGCCGTTGCCGAGTTGTGATGGAGCTACCTAGCCCACCTATTTTTGAGGCGTTGGACGTTGAAGAACTAATGTATGGCCCTGGAATAGCTCATTAGCCGGTGAGTCACCGGAAAACATTTAATTTTGTGGGAAATATAACTTGAAAACGAGTTGACCGCGATCGTGTTAAGATTGTACAGACAATTCGATAACAATATTACCTTGAACTTATACCACTTTTTTATGAAAATCACTTTCAAAAAGTACTTTTTTATTGCAAAAAAGAACAAAAATTGTGTAAAATGTCATTTTTCGTTCGAGAGTGTCCCATTTATTTAATTTTCAATTTTTTAAATGTTTCTCAGATACAAGTTCAGCATATCGATTTTAAAATTACAAAAATTCGTTGGATTTCCCACAAACGGACATCTGGCGCCAAAACTTTTCTGAAAGACCACGCCATAACCCCACCATTTTGTAATATTTGTCGATGAAACAATTAATTTAAACAGTTTAATTATGTAATAAATAGTACCTGAAGTTTCATAAATGTAAAACGTTTGTGTCCTTTCGAAAAAAAAAAACGATTAAAATTGGCAATTTTTTCGTCGTCCACGGGTATTTCCCCCCTTAATGGTCACTTTTTTTAGCGATTGTCTTTTTTGTCAACACAATTTGACAACACAATTATCCATCAACATTTTCACAACTTGATTTTATTAATTTCATCTCTGTGACTTTTTTTTGTTCATTATCCTTCTCCCTTCTATTCGTCTCTACTCTGTAGTCTCGTCGAACATCCGGCTAATTCGGTTGCAGTGAGAAAACGAAGAAGTATCGTTTGAGTGTTGGGGGTATACGATACGGTGGTCTTATCGATTATTCCCACAGAATCGTAAATTCGATTGTTACGACTTCGATATACATCTGCGAATTAATCGAACTGCAACTGCTAAGTGAATCTGGTGGAGAGACTCGTCGATAAAATTACATCATTTATCGTTCTCGTTGAATTATGAGATAATTCAATCTAGGGGATCCCCGCTTGCGGAGTTGGAGAATCGCGGCGAGCGCCGCGGTACAGAGAATTGTCTGTCGAACTCTGCGCGCGCGAGCAAGCGAAAATGTATATATATATATATATATATATAGATCTCCTTATTGTGGATGTTAACTCTTCGTTGATTCTGGAGCGGTATGGCCCCGCGTACCAATTTGATTCCGTACCATTCCAATAATATCCAAACGACTTTACCGTCTCCCATTTCCGATTAATTGCAACTCCGTCAATTATGGGCTTCGGGCTTCGAACTTGGTGCATAATTAATCTCCTGGCCAAACCACTACTCGGCCCGCGCTAGTACCAGAGACCTGATGCAATAGTCGTAATAAGATTGATCAACAATCTTGATCCTCCACCCCCCCCCCCCCCCGCCTCTCTCTCGCCCTCTCCTGTCAAAATAAACTTGCTCGCGGATTGTCCGACAGGAGGTAGGATTGATGAATTGATCAAAATGTGTTCCAACAGATCGAATCTGATTCTAAAATCGGTACAACGCAAAAAAAGGACTCGAGCTTGAAGGCTGCAGTTGCAAGATCGAACAAGATCGAATCAGTTTGGTTGCTTTGCGCTCAAGCTCAACGTCGCCTAACCAATTTCGGTGCAATCATTAAGGTATTATTGGATGGATATTAAAAAATCGCCAAAATTCTTGAAAATTTGAGGATAGTTCCTGATAGAATAATAATACATGAATTATTTTCGAATTTTTCACTAAATGATTTAGTCGTTATAAAAATATGAATTTAACACGGTCGCTTATGGGAAAACAGCTTTTGCAGACGTTAATGGTTGCAAAACGAATTGAAACTAAATCGTCGTAAATTCTTAAAATATTATATCATCAAGATTTAGGATCGAGCGATCGATTGTGCTAAGTTTCAAATAAATCGACTGCGTAATTCTCGAGAGAATTAATTAAAGTCATGAGGAGTATCGCCTCTTTTCAACGATGAATTATTAGCAAACGTTGGAAAACTTAATATATATTGAGTATTTGAGTTATTATTGATAATTATAAGATGATCTGAATGTATTGATTGAATTTAAAATTGAGATTTTTTTTGTTGGACATTTGAAACAGATGTGCAGTCACTGACAAAACCTCAGTCAAGCACACGCCAATATCGTCGAATTTGACTTGAATTATTATTAAAAGTGGGAAATTGACATTTCTAAGTGTTAATTTAATTATTACATTAGGTATCTGCAAGGCTAAATG
>CAWVQM010000161.1:0-11569 GCA_963932345.1 Ophion ventricosus | reverse complement strand
GAAGAGAGAGAGAGAGAGAGAAGAGAGAGAGAGAGAGAAAGAGAGGAAGAGTGAGTAAGAGGAATGGAGGGAGGAGAGATCCAAGGTGGTCCATGAAAAATATATATCTAACTCTTCACGTACAAGCACTTGTTTTTCTATAGTAATAATAATTCTTCATTATAATAATAATACTAATTTATAATAATAATGATTAATGATAATAATAGCAATACTAATTCTAAATTTTATAAAATAATACATAATAATTCTAATAAATAATAATAAGAGAAATTAATAATAATAGTTAATTGTTATTATTATTGCTATTTTTCTTGTTATTTCGACTGCTCTGCAACAATAATAGCAGAAATTTGAATTCATGATTGTTACTATTGCTGTTTCTGTTATTATGGCCATTATGCCGACTATTATTTTTATTGCTATTTTAGTTATTGCTATTATCACTGTGATTGTTTTTTTAATAGTATTTGTTGCAATTATTATTATTATTATAACTATCATGGTACCGATGATAGCAGCATCAATTGTCAACAACTGTTATTATTGCTATTATTGCTATTATTATTATCATTACCATTAGCATAATCATCGTTATTATATTTTTTGTTATTATTATTATTATCATTGTTTGTTATTATTATTATTGCTTTATTCCTACTATAAGGAGACCGGAAATGAAAATTCTTAAATTCCCCCTACACGACGTATCATTGAGTTGCCATGAAAAACAACAACAAAAACAGTCATTGACCTCGAGAAATGCGAAACAATTGGCGTGGCTTATTTTGAGGACTCGGTCAAACCTACAAACATTCACATATATATTATAAGCCGTATGTGCAGAGATTTCACGACCATTGGTACAACGGTACTTAACACAATGCAAGAGACCCGGGGAAGGGGGAGGAGGACGGGGGATGCAAGACCGAGAGAGCGAGCGAGAGAGAGAGAGAGAGAGAGAGAGAGAGAGAGAGAGAGAGAGAGAGAGAGAGAGAGAGAGAGAGAGGAGAAAATGAATCAAAGAATGAAAAAAAAAGAGTAAAAATAAGATCAGAAGAAAAATGAGAAGAAAACGACACATACAACGAGGAAGAAAAAAAGTGCGAAGAGTGCACCCGAGAATTCTTCGTTCGGCGGGTCTCTAGTCGCGTTCGTGTCTCTCGGTCCCGCGTCGCGCGGGAGCGGAGCTTTATTTTCGGTGCAACGCGCGGGGCTGCTAATATTACGACGTGTCTCGGTCTACAACGTTCGAGCGCAACGTCGTTGCAACCGAGAAATTATCGACTAATTTCACGCCCTCGAATTCTCGTTTTATTGAAATCGTAATTTACCCCTCTTCTCCCTACCCCTCTCTCTCTCGCTCTCTCTCTCTCTCTCTTCTCTTGCCTTCTCGAACGTCCCCTAGAGCTTTAACCTCCGCCCGTCCGGGACAGAAGGAAGAATCAAAAAAAAAATATTAAGAAAAAAAAGCATTCGGTATTTTAAGCTCTTCGAAAAAAATAAAACTTTACGTATTATCGATCTTTTATTTGAGACATTCAAAAGATTTTCATTAAAAAAAACATATATTCATAAAAGTAACAAATTCCGTGTAACCAAATGAATAAGAACATTTTTTAAATATTACGAATGAAAAAAATGTCGATCTGTAATTATTGTTCGAATATATTTGCCAAATAATTGGAAATTCCAATTAATCGATTCTCCAACGAAACTTCGGTATTTTTTTCTCTTTTTCCTCAAACGCAAAATCTCCTATAGAAATAAAATTTACGATACAATTGTTTGGCTTTGCCGCTGTACGAATAGAATTATTCAATTACATTGAAATGAGAATAAATCATTGACGAACTCTAGATTGGATTTTGTTTCGTTCGAGTGATAAAATAAATAAGAATAATCTTTTTCAAACTGAAATAATGGTTATTGTTCGAGAGAAAATTGGTCGAAAGGGATCGGTCTCGCCTTTGCACGGAACTACCCATATGGATCTCGGTTAGTGTCGTACTGGGTGCATCGGATCGCGAGGCGAGCAGCAACGAAAGATATTCTATTTCCAGTCTGTGCCTCGGGACTGAACCATGGGACTGTCTCGATCCTGTAGCTGTTTATGCATGTGTGTGTGTGTGTGTGTGTGTGTGTGTGTGTGTGTGGGATATATATATATATGTACGTGCGTCGTCTTAACGCCTCGTCGGCTCGTTTTTTATTTTCTCCTCCCTCCCCTCCTCCTCCTCTTACTCATTCTCTCTCTCTCTCTCTCTCTCTCTCTCTCTCTCTCTCGCTTTCTGTTTTGCTCTGCACGAAATTCGATCTGGCAAGTTCCATTCGCGTGCAAGTCTCTCATACATCCCCGTGTAGCTCGCCGATAATCCGACGATATGTAATCATTATATACCGCGAATTGTTTTCACCCTATTTGTGCCTCTCTTCGTTCTATTTACTTGCTCTCTCTTTTTATTCGTCAATTAACGGAAACAACGTAGATACCGGCACTTCACATGAAAATGGATCAACCTGTCGCGAAGCTCACTTCACGCGCGATCCCATAAACAATTTTGTACTCTGGAAAAAAAACCACTTTTCAGACGAAGGTTAGCTACTTTTGTGAGAGGCAGCAAAATTAGGAAACGAACATTTTTTTTTGGGGTTCTGTGCATGTGCACTTGTCCTTTTTTTTCATGCGACTGCAACACGTTGAATTTATTTTTTTAGACCGTATAAAAAAAAAAAATGAAGGTATTTTTTGACCGTATAAGTATTTTTATTGCTTTTACGGGGTGTTTCAATTAAACGAGCAGATATTTTTTTCTATTTTCCATACAAATATTTTACGCAGAAAAGTAATTAATAATGCCAATGATTGGGAGGGAAACCGCGCGGTTCGGAACGAAAACACTTTAAGGCAGTAGTCTGCTTTAGGAGCCGAAAAAAAGGCGTTTTTTCAACAATTTTTTTGAAAGGGAAGGAAATGATTGCGGTAAACGAAATTTTGAGACGATAGTATATTATATTCAAGCTTTAAAAAACAATTTTTATTATTACAAATTATTGAAATTTGCCAAAGTTGTAACGATTTTTCTGGGGCGCCTGGAGTGTGCACTCGTAAATCGGTGCCGGTGATGGAGGTCGTGCGATGCATCTGAAACAGTGGAACCAAATTTTTTTTTAGTTTTTATAAGTTCCTTTTCTATATGAACTAAAAAAATACCGAAGAAATGACGAAATTCCAAATTTTTTCGAAGTTTGAAAAAAAAATTCACTTTTTTGAAAAAAAAAATTCACTTTAAGTTGCAAAACAAGTAATTTAAATAGTACTTTTGTCCAACTTTTTTAGTTCAAATAGAAGATAATTCAATACTGAAGCTAGATCACTTTGGTTTTTTTCGATCGGACATATATTGTTTTTACTATCGCCGGCACCGTTTTCCAAAACTTGTGAAAATGAAAACTCGAGAAAACGGGCTGTAAAGTCTGCCCGAGCATTCGCACCTGCTCGACGCTCGGCCACTAAAACTGATCTAGCTTCGAAAATATGTCGAATTGGCCTCTAAAATTTTGAACACATATTCTTGGATAGTTTTGGAATAGATTTAAGACAAAAACGAAAAATCGATTTTTTGAAGCCTGTAAAGCAGACTACTGCCTTAACGTAAAAACACGAACGGAACATTACAATGATCTCTATATTATTTTTAATTAATCCAATTGTAATCTTTTTTGTAACTTGCTTTAATGAAAAAAAAATTAACTGGCAAATACATTCTAGGCCTTTTATACATACCAGGTCTGTAAATATGAAACCAGAATTTGCCCATAGATGGCCCTAGCTGTCAATGTAGTTACCGTCAAGTCGCGTCATTGGCGCCATTTGCTTTGTTGACATCTGGCAAAGATTTTTAACTCACAACAATACAAGTTTCATACCCCAGCATAGTTTGTTATAGCGTTGAACGTGTCGAATTTTGTGCCTGGAAATTACGATTTGCGGAGAGCAAATAATTTTCTGTTACCATTTGAAAAAAACTGTTGCAGAATCGCATCGAATGCTTGTCGAAGCTTACGGTGAGCATGCTCTTGGTAAATCACAGTGCTTTGAGTGGTGAAAAAAATTCAAAAGTGGCGATTTTTACGTGAGAAACGAAGAACATGGGAGGCCACCGAAAAAGTTTGAAGACAGCGAATTGCAAGCATCGTTGGATGCTAAAACCTGGCGAAACTGTTAATACTGAACGCTACCGACAACAAATGATCGATTTGAATGAAGCTGACTTTGCTTCATGACAATGCACCATCACACACAGCAAAACTGGTCAACGAAACGATTGAGGCGTTTGGTTGGGACATACTTTCGCATGTGGCTTACTCACTAGACTTGGCTCCGTCCGATTACCACTTATTTGCATCGATAGGACACGCACTTCCTGAGCAGCGCTTCAGTTCTCACGAAAATTTACGAAAATGGCTCGATGACTGGTTTGCCTCAAAGGAGCAACAGTTTTTTTGGCGTGGCATCCACAAATTGCCCGACAGGTGGGGAAAATGTATAGCTAGCAATGGACAATACTTCGAATAAAATATTTTTCATCGTTTTCATACAATAAACGTGTATTTTCTATACAAAAATTCCGGTTTCATATTTACATACCTGGTATATCATAGAGTGTTAATGTGTACGAGCATGTATGTGTACTGGCAGTATAATGACCTGATCGGGCAACATTATAATGATCTGATCAGGCAGCATTATAAACGTCTAGTTAGGCAACCTGATAAGGCCTGATAAGGGCACGGCTGATGTGCGTGGTCTGACCCAGGAGAGCGCTTGATATCTTTGCAGGGGGGTGAAAAATTCGACCCAACTTTCGTCCAGGCAAATGAATCTTCTTCGGTCATCGTTGCGATGACTGAGCCACAACAAGCTCACACGTGCGATATCAACTCGCTCCGCCTTCTGGGAAGGCGACAACTAATGAGGAACGTATTCGTCGAGCTTGGACACCAGACATAAATCGTCATAAATCGTCTCTTAATATTCTTTCTACCGTTGCGGAAGGTACGTTCAGTTGTGCGGAGATGTCATTAATGCTCACTCTACTAGAGCATCGCAACAATTCCTGAATTCGTTCTTTCCTTTCTTGTCTGGAAAGCGATCTTGGTCGACCCGACGTCGGTGCATCTCCAGTACTTGTCCGTCCCTCCTCGAACGATTTCATCCAATTCGTCACTGCACTTTTCTTAAGCGCGTTCTTGCCTACTGCTTTGTGCAGAAGATTTCCCGATAGTCCAAATGAATAATACAGCAGAGCACAAAATTTCATGCGCGTTGTTCTTGCACACTTACAGACTTTTTCAATTCTTTCATTGTCGAAACGACGCGTAAAAACAAATTGCGTATGTTTTCTGAAATGTAAACGCCAACACTGCACGCAGAGAATTAAATGTTAAAAATTACCGTGCAGTAACGATAACCAGATGACAAGCCTGAAACTTCGCTTATTATTACTGATTAAACACACAGATTTTCACGAAAATAAAATAAAATTTCTTCTTCAGATAGAACATTTTACCAGATTTTCTAGTAAATTTTCATGTATAACAAAATACGCAAAACTTAAATTTTAAAAATATATAATATCAGCGAAATTTTACTGTGCATTTTATTAATTCTATGCCTTTCAAAAATGTCTATAAAAACGTATCGTCTTTATAACAGTTATTTTAAGATTTATTATAAAATTTAATGAGTGTTATAGGAAAATGTATTGTGCTCTCGGTAAAAATTATCGTGCGCGCTACCCTTCTTGTATAGTAAAATTTTACCTCCGTATTTGAAATTTTCTATAACGCGAGTTAAAAAAAACTTGTCGCGTACGAATTATTATGCTCTTCTCACTTGTCACCACATTGAAATATATCACGGTAATTTTTACCGTGAAATTCACGATAAAAATTACTTTTTAATTCTCTCCGTGGGCATAACAGTAACATAACCTCAAACTTATCACAAACAGGATGGCAAGTGTGAAAAAATGAAAGTGTCCACCGAATTATGATAGGACCTAATATATATACATATATATATTGATCGACCATTTTATCGAGATATAGACGATCAGGACGGTGCGACGATTAACACGCGTTAAGCTATACATTGATAAGATATCGATATGTATATTAATCTACTGTATTGTAATAAATGCAGGTAAGACAGGTACATGATTATATATACGTACATACATATATATATATACATACGAAATACGTGTGTATATATATATATATATTCGCGTGTGTGTGAGAGTATATGACTGTATGTATGACACGATATTAAACGAATTTACCTCGAGGCTCGAGGATATCGACGATTATCGCGATAATACTCGCGATCCGCGGAGCATGCCTCGCATATATATATATATATATATATATATATATGAAACAACTTTCCTCCAAGGTTTTGTAACCCGTGGATATGGCGCACAAGACACTCGCGCGCACAACTTTTTTCGCCTTCTCCTTCTCTTCACCGTGCTTACACATTACATTACTAGTGTGTACGAAAATTATAATCGCATTCGCGAGATCGTCGCGATTCTACAAGAAATTTTGCGAAACCTTCGTAAAGGAAGTTTTCAAATATTTCTTCTTCAAAATGAGTCTCGCGTCAGAACGCACGTATAATAAATAAATAAGAAGAATTAATGACGCAAACGCATTAACGGATAGTGTATTTGATAAATTAATCAACCTCATATACCGATATTCGGTAGTACAATCGAATGGGATAAAATCTCGAATATCGGATCAACGACGAAACGATAAGATCTCGTTCACGCGCGCTCATTAAAATCACGAGCTGGCAGATATTGATCTTGCACTTTTAATTTGTCACAATTAAAAAACAAAACAAAACAAAGAAGAACACCGCACTCGGCGATAAACTTTTACTTCGTCCGCGGCGTAAGGGGTAAAAGAAAATATATATGCTACGCCACGATTTTAACGACCGCATAGTCGCGATCTGAATCTATTGAAAATTTATACAGCACGCGAATCTGTAGCACATATACAAACTTATACAGGCTGACCCGAAAAGTAACGTCCAAAAGGAATATCCTCGATGCCTCGTATCAAATACCTATCCGGATCACCCCCGCCCCCCCATTTATGTTCTACAAACTTTTTTAGTTTTTGAGAAAAAGCAAAAAAATAAAATAAAAATTTCGAGCTTTCGTGCAGCATAGGTTTTTATTTATTTTTCTCTTTCGTGTAGCGAGAGTCGTGTTGAGCAATCGGGTAAATTGGGCAATCGAAATATCTGAAAAACGTGATCGAAAGATTTTCTTCTACCATTGTATAAGAAAAAATCTTTCAAAGTTCATTGCAATTAATGTTAATGCTTTAAAGTATAACTAATTAACAATGAACTGTTGGTTCATTGCTGCATTGTACCGAATCATGTTGCAAACGTCTGATTTTTTAACCTATGTGAAGCTGGCAACCGCACGGAGAGAATTAAATGTTAAAAATTACCGTGCAGTAACGGTAACCAGATGACAATCCTGAAACTCCGCTTATTATTACTGAGTAAAACACAGATTTTCACGAAAATAAAATAAAATTTCTTCTTCAGATAGAAAATTTTACCAGATTTTCTAGTAAATTTTCATGTGTAACAAAATACGCAAAACTTAAATTTAAAAAATATATAATATCGGCGAAATTTTACTGTGCATTTTATTATTTTATGCCTTTCAAAAATGTCTATAAAAAAGTATCGTCTTTATAACAGTTATTTCAAGACTTATTATAAAATTTAATGAGTGTTATAGGAAAATGTATTGTGCTCACGGTAAAAATTATCGTGTGCGCTACCCTTCTTGTATAGTAAAATTTTAGCTACGTATTTGAAATTGTCTGTAACGTGAGTTAAAAAAAAACTTGTTGCATACGAATTATTATGCTTTTCTCACTTGTCACCACATTGAAATATATCACGGTAATTTTTACCGTGAAATTCACGACAAAAATTACTTTTTAATTCTCTCCGTGCGACTTTATCAGATATCGTTTTTTTTTTTTGCAATCATTTGTACCCGGTGTGTACCCGTTTGTACCGCCCTTCATTTTGTTTGTACCTTAAGGGGGAGAAAAATATGGGGGTATCGAAAAATGGCCCGCAGCCGACTCGTAGATAGGGCATTTTTATTAATGCTCAACTTACCCCACTATCGGGGCAGGTTGACCAAGTATGCACTTAGTTATTTGAAAGCGCTTATCTGTAATAATAATAAGAATAACAGGAATTTCGTCTACAGACTTTTCCCAGATAAATTTCTTATAGACCAAAATCGGTTTCATTTTTATACGGCAGACTGTTAAGGAATTACAGGGCGATAATTCCAAACTTGCTCAACATGCTCCTCCCTATCCTACTTTCCTCTTAGACTGGTATAAGTATTTTTTTTTTATCATCTAAACTTTAGTGACTGATCTTACTCAAACCTATGTTGTTGAACTTTTGATAAAAATCTGAAGATCGTAACGATAACACAAGTGAAAAAAATCGCGAGGAAAGGATATGCACAGAACGGAAAAATGAAAAAAATGCTTTCTTTCTCAAAAAGTAAAAAAAGATCGTAGGACATACATGGGGGTGATTCGGATAGGTATTGATACGAGACATATAGTTTTTCCTTTTCGACGTCACTTTTTGGGCCACCCAGTATATGTATATATATATATATATATATATATATATATATATATATATATATATATGTACATACACACACACACACGTGTAGTATAGATTGTGGAAAGAAAATCGATTTCAAACTAAACTCCCACGCGCCTCGACCGAATCGTAATTTAATCGATCACGAATCGATCGCCGTGGGTCTCGATGCGGTATCGATCAAGTGAAAAGAGGAAAGAATAGAGCACAAAGGGGAGACACACGAAGAAAAAACGTGAGAGAGAGACAGAAAGAGAGAGAGAGAGAGAGAGAGAGAGAGAGAGAGAGAGAGAGAGAGAGAGAGAGGGTTAGCGTTGTATGTATAGCAAGTTCCTTGCGAAACGATCTTTTATTTATAACCGCGCGCGGTGGCGAGAGCACCGAATCGATCTATAATAATGGTGTGCCGAATAATCTATCTTTATATGCCTCAAACAGCATACGGGAATGAGGATCAAGAGTGTATCGATTGTGTGATATTCTCTCTCTCTCTCTCTCTCTCTCTCTCTCTCTCTCTCTCTCTCTCTCTCTCTCTCTCTCTCTCTCTCTTTCTCTCTCTCTCTATCTGACTGTGTTCAATATAATCTGCAGGAATATGGGAAAACACAGAACGCAATATATACATATAGTCTCGTAATTTTATTTTATCTACAATCATAAAGTTACAGAACCACGTGTCTAGATTTACAATACATATAAAGGAGATCGATGTAAAAGGAAGGACTTCTACGTAAACATCCTTAAAGCGTATACAAGAATATTAATAAATCTCCGATATAAACATCAACATAATATAAGAAATATTGTATATACATTTTAATATTAATATACAAGGCAAGTATAACATGAATTTAAACAATTTTTATTTAAGAAAGTTTTTTTAAATATAAAAAATAAGTGGAATAATGTGGGCATGTAAAAAGGGGAAGCACCCTGGACAATGCATGAGTGATAAGGAGCAAAGTTTTATTTTTTTTTATTTCATATATATATACATTTAAATATTTATATATTAGTGATTTATATACGATCATTACATTATATCATAATGTATAACTATCACTCAATTAAACTCGATTAACGATCTGTTTCCATTTTTTTTTTCATCGATCCAAAACGGAATAACGAATAGAAGACGGTATCAGCAAATGCAATTAGTAAGATTTGTAAAAGGACGTCGAAGTTCGCATCGTTGAAATGCAACAAACATTGTTTTTTTATTTTTTTTTTCATTTTTTTATCATCCAAAATTGTATTCTGCAAATTTGAGGTATAGATTTCGGATAACGGTCCTAAAAAATGTTTGAGTGATCTTCGTACCCCAAATTTAGCAAAAATACAGTTGGGACTACTAAACGTTGCGTTCTAACGATGCAAACTTCAATATGCTCTTGTAAAGATGAGACAAGCCCCAGAAATTGTTGTTCAATTTCCAACGAAACCACTCACGCTTACAATTATTGAGATAGAGGCGAAAAAGAGGACGCTTCTCTATCATTATTATTATTCTTATTATAATTATATTGTTATTGTTAATTAAAATGTTTTACTTAAAAAAATATGGCGTTTTA
Source organism: Ophion ventricosus (assembly GCA_963932345.1). NCBI lineage: Eukaryota > Metazoa > Arthropoda > Insecta > Hymenoptera > Ichneumonidae > Ophion > Ophion ventricosus. The sequence continues at coordinate 1,255 of CAWVQM010000161.1, read as the reverse complement.
ATGTGTTTTTAACACATGGTCTTGAATATATTTTTTCCCCTCACTCTCTCTCTCTCACTCTCTCTCTCTCTCTCTCTCTCTCTCTCTCTCTCTCTCTCTCTCCCTTTCTCTCTCTCCCTCTCTCTCTCTCTCCCTCTCTCTCTTGCAGAAACAACGAAGTGCAATAATCAACGAAAAAACTTGGAAACTAAACATCGAAAGTACATGAGTCTGCATCCATGGAAAAGAAATAAATAAAAATCAGTATCCTTCGAGATGCATCGGTGAACCGCTCGCGAGACCCTCCCTATGATTCATCCTATACCTCGGCGCAGTTGGAGGGTTTCGTAACGAAGGTACACACCAAACAGTATACAAGTACGCGGCGGGCACTCGGGAGGATACGCACGGGCGAACGTGCGCCCAGAAAAGACGAGCAGCGGCAACAGCAGAAGCAGAAGCAGCAGGAAAGAGGAGATATTCGCTTGCGGTATCGGCATATCGATATCGCATTACCGGGTGTGAGCCCCCCCACCAGTCCCCTCCTCGTGGTGTCCCTTCTCACTTTCCCCGCCGACCGATCCACACACACACACACACACATATATATATATATATATATTGCGCCTCGAAATATGTAATGAGCAAAGAGAGGAAAGAAATACTATAAGGAAAAAAAAGGTAGTACGAAGAGAAGAGAAAAAAAAAAGACTTTTCAGAACGAAGAGCGAGAGAAAGAGGGAGACTCCTTGTCTTTTCGACGCCACGTCATCTCTAGTGTGTAAATAAATTTTTAAGTGTTTATGTGTGTATTTTGGCGAACAAACCCAAACAATAATGAAAGAGAGAGACAAAGAAGAGCAAAAAAGAAACGTTTTGTAGCAAGGCCTTTGTCTTTCCGGCCCATCGTTTCTAGTATGCAAATATAAGACTTTTTGCAAATAAAGTCAACACGGAGAGAATTAAATGTTAAAAATTACCGTACAATAACGGTAACCAGATGACAACCCTGAAACTTCGCTTATTATTACTGAGTAAAACACAGATTTTCACGAAAATAAAATAAAATTTCTTCTTCAGATAGAAAATTTTACCAGATTTTCTAGTAAATTTTCATGTGTAACAAAATACGCAAAACTTAAATTTAAAAAATATATAATATCAGCGAAATTTTACTGTGCATTTTATTATTTTTGCTTTTCAAAAATGTCGATAAAAAAGTATCGTCTTTATAACAGTTATTTTAAGATTTATTATAAAATTTAATGAGTGTTAT
>CAWVQM010000160.1:17500-19345 GCA_963932345.1 Ophion ventricosus | reverse complement strand
TCTCTCTCTCTCTCCCTCTCTCTCTCGCGCTCTCTCTTTCTCTCTTGCGGCATTTTGCTACAGAGGAGGATAAAAAAGTAAAAGAGATAGCCCGTTACGCGGGACTATGAGAAAGAATCCTTGGTTGATCGTGAATACGTCGTGCACCTTGATTTTGCACACAATTTTGTACGCCCTGTTGATACTCAGCCTTCAAAATGGTAAGTCTATATATGTATATATAGACTTACCAAAAATAAACGATATGATTTTATATTTTGTGATATTATTTCGTATCCGAACACATTATACTATATTTCATTGATAGATTTTATTATATATAATAAATGTTATATCACAATATTTATTATCATAAGTAATCATTATTAAAGGTTACACTTAATTATCATTAATTATCGTACACTTCGCCCTTGCGCCTGATTTCCGCGCTCTTTTGATTTTCAGCCGTCGAAATGAGACGTGTATACAGGGTGGACCATTTAACGTGACCACCCCAAATATCTCCGTTGCCTTTAGAGTGACGAAAAAAATGTCAGGAGGTAATTCGATCGATTTCGAAGGGCTGATACAGTGGTGAAAAATTCATTTTTGTCAAGGCCATCGTTTTTGCGTTCTCAAGGTCATCAATGGTTTTTCAAATGGGAATATGTTTTTTTTTTAAGAATTAAGAATTTGTAGCTGATATTCAGACGAATGCAACGACCTATGATATAATGACCTTGAAATGATTTTTCACCAAAATACACGTGTAAAAACGGGAAATCGTGATGGTATTGACAATAAGAATATCCGAATGATGTAATTGAATTTTTTGTGCAGAAAATTTATTGTAACAAATGTTCGAAGTGATGGCCATTAACCTCGACACATTTTTGAAGACGTCGGATGAATGATTCTCTTAACCTTCGAATAGCTTCTGGTGTGATAGCCACGATATTTGGGGTGGTCACGTTAAATGGTCCACCATGTATGTACAAAAAAGAAATCATTTAATTTTAAATTTTGTCACATTATATTGTATCTCAACACAGTATATCTTATTTTATTGGAATATCTTTTATTTTATATAATAAATATTAAATCATAGATAGTCATTATCGTGCACTTTGCCCTTGCACTCGATTTGTAAGCCCTTTTTATTTTTAGCTGTCGAAATGGCACGTATATATATATATATATATATATATATATATATATATATATATGTATATTTGCGAGGACGTAGTGCACGATAGTAAAATGTATGATAAATTATCTGTGATATTAAAATATAAAATACAATGTCTTGGGATACAATATAACGTCACAAAAAATAAAATTATATAATTATATATTTAGATATCACATTTTTTCATATTTTCCAACATCATATTGTACTCCAATATATTGTGTTTTATACTTTATTCTCTCAATATATTATACTAAATAAATAATTATATAATAATATATTATATCGTATATATTATATAGTATGTCAACCGCGCCTCGATTATATGTACATGACATACGCCAATTTTGCTACTCGAAGCTGTTGTATTTATCGTTCTCCCATGTTTTCGAAAAAATGTTTAACGTTTCTTTCGAAAAAATCATCCGCACGCGCTTTCGTCCCACACACTCTATTATTTCTAATTGCTGAGCGGGGCAAACGATGCTCGTTGGGATAAGTCGTAGGCCGCGAATAATGCTGCCAGGACACCACGAATTTCAGGATATGTGGCGTCTAGAGATGTACAAAAGGGCAAGGCAGAGAGAGAGAGAGAGAGAGAGAGAGAGAGAGAGAGAAACAGTCACGAGCCAAAATTTTTGGTCTAGTATTTTATTTTATTGCTCGGCAAAAGAGCT
>CAWVQM010000160.1:0-15000 GCA_963932345.1 Ophion ventricosus | reverse complement strand
TCTCGGCAATGTACGAGGGCTCATCACTTTTCGATTAACGACTCCAAAAACGAAACGCCTACCGCGTGAGCACTTTATTTAAAATTCACTAGCAGTTCGACTATATCGCGATCGCATATAGCGACGATGCACATGTACCCCGAATATATATATATATATATATTTATATTGTATCTGTAGAGGCATTCACGAAAGGGCTTCGTTCACGGGTTTGTTGAAAATGACTCTATCCAGGAATTCAGCTTGCGGCTAAAGTACAAACGAGAAAAAAATTAAAAGAAAAGAGTAAGAAAAAGGGGAATAAATTTTTGAGAAAGGTGCGAAGATGTGTTTTACACGTTGCTCTCCTTGAGAGCCTTTCTCTCCGTCACTCTCTAATGCTTTTTCTTTCTCTCTTTTGCTATGCAATGTGCTGGTGCATCCTGAAACGTATAATCTTGCATGTTGCATTTAGGCTTTTCTATAATGTTGGGTACAAAGCCGGCTATATTTTTGCTGGAAACGTTTGCGCATATATATATATGTATATGTAAGTATGTATATTTTGTATGTATAATCAGATATATGACAGAAAAATTCTTTTGATATTAACTGGATGCGTGTATTTGATTTTTTTTTTAATTTGAATTAACTAGATTTTTCGTGAAATTAAATTTTTCCTATTGCATTTCATTAATAAAATTATTTATTTAAAAAAAAAAAATATATATATATATATTATATATATAAATATAAATTATATATCAAAATAGTTCAATTTTTGGTACAATTTGCACTACGTATAGCCTTGTAAAATTAGTTGTAATCGAAAAAAAAACCTTCGTTCAATCACTAATCAATGCTATTTTGAAGAAGTGTGCAAAATTTCAATAAGATCGGTGCATTAGTTTTCGAGAAATCGTGTCCACCGACTTCAAAAATAGTGTTTTGAGAAAAATGCGTGTACCTGCATCGCTCCCGCTTTCTCTCTTAGACTTTTACTCCGATTGACTTAAAACTTTGGGAAAATATTCTAGACATATTGTACTATTAGATGATAAAATAAAAAAATGGATTTTTTGACATTTTCAAACCCACGTAACCCCTTAATAAAAGGCACCACTATACCTTTCTTTTTTTTCCAAATAACAGCCTTGTTAGTGAAAAAAAAGAAAAATAATTTAACTTTTTTTCACCGCATTTTTCTGTCATGATCCTATAATCCTTTCTCGTATTCGTGCGATATATCGTGTTTTGTCGTTATTTATTTAACTTGAATCTAATTTTTATTCATTTAATTTGAATATATTTAATATTTAAAAAGAATGGCTTGAACAAACAAAAAATATATTTGAAAAAAATAGTGTCTTTGTAGGCCGCGAGACAAGGAAACATCTATGACATTTAAATGCATCCTAATTAAATTAAATATTTGTTAGACAGTGTAGCATGCATATGCATATACATAGATAGATCTAATGCTTGGAATTCCAGTGGATGTAGTTCGCAGTTGTTTCTCCACTTGCGCATGCGTCAACAATATGAAGTGTCGCATATTAAGTAAAAGCTGAAACTTGTGCCGACATTTAAAAAAGTATCCATCGAGATCGGTGGCGTATAGGAAGCTTAGTTATATTTCGAACATGGCAGTATAATTCGTGTGTTTTCGATGCGTTTCGATTTTTTATCTAAAAAAAAGGCAAAAAATTCTTGAAAATTTGAAGAATTATAGTTCTTGATAGAATAATACCTGAATTATTTCAGAATTTTTCACTAAATAACTTAGTAGTTATAAACATATGAATTTAACACGGTCGCTTCGGAAAAAAAACAGTTTCTACAGACGTTAATGATTGCCGAACGAATGGAACTAAATCGACGTAAATTTTGAAAATATTATATCATCAAGATTTAGGATCAAACGATTGATTATGCCAAGTTTCAAATAAATCGACTGAGTAATTGTCGAGAAATTAATTAAAGTAATGAGGAGTATCGTCTTTTTTAACGATGAATTAATAGCAATCATTGGAGAACTCAATATATTAGGTGTATGACTTAAATTTACAGATTTTTTCTTTGAACATAAAATTAAATTATATTTAAAATAGAAATATTTTCGCGCTCTTTTGTGGTTTTGAAAGAATCGGACGCAAGGTTTCAGAACACCGAGCGACAAGTCTACGTGAGTTACATAACCTCTCAGAATAGCAGAGTTTACGATGGCAACTGATAAACAGCACATTCGGCACTGCATTTTATACGAATTCCAACAAGGAAAAAATGCTTCTAAAGCACGTGAATCAATTTGTAGTGTTCTTGGTGCCGACGTTGTGTCTTATTAAACGTGTAATTATTGGTACAAACGTTTTAGAAGTGGTGATTTCGATCTTAGTGACCAGCCGCGCCCTGGACAGGATATGAAGGGTGTGCTTTATTACGAAGTTCTGGAAACTGGTCAGACGGTGACTGCAGAACGCTACAGCCGACAATTGAACAAACTGAGCGAAGAACTTGATCAGAAAAGGCTTTTTACTGGGCAAGAAAGCAGGCAAGTCATACTGTTGCATGAAAACGCTCGACTTCACGTTGCTCGCGCGACTCAGAAGACCCTCTTGAACTTGGGATGGGAAGTTCTCCCGTACGCGGCATCCCGAGCAGAAATTTGTTCAGGGTGAAATCCGGACCGGATCAGGCTGCCACAATAGCAAATCCGGGCCGGATCAGGCAAATTTAGTCCGGCCCTGATCAGGGATGTAACGCTTTTGCAAATTCAGGTCCGGATCAGGCACCTTATCAGGCTCTGATCAGGCGCTTTATCAGGCCCGGATCAGGCACCTTACCAGGCTCGGATTAGGCACTATATCTGGCTCGGATCAAGCAACTTATCTGGCCCGGATCAGGTGCCTCATCCTGCCTGAGACATGCGTGTCATCTGGCTCAATCATTTGATTAATTTTTTGTTTAAAAATAGATCAACATTTATTAAATTATTATCGCAGTTACACGTTATCAAGTTTACTAACGTTATTAAAAATATGAAACATATGAAAACATTTTTTAAAGTTTAAGTTTTTATTTTACCTGACTTGATCGTTTAGTTTTTGTTCCGGTTTTGGCGATGACCGTCCCAATCTGTCCGGCGCAAATCATGCGTGCCTGATCAGGGCGCCTTATTGATACCTGATAAGGCTTCTATCCGGCGCAAATCAGGCGTGCCTGATCAGGGCGCCTCATTGATCCCTGCTCAGGCCCCTGTCCGGCGCAAATCATGCGTGCCTGATCAGGGCGCCTTATTGATCCCTGATCCGGCCCTGATGGATCCTCAGGCAGCCTGGTTAGATTTCTGCTCGGGATATTCACCAGACTTGGCCCCATCCGACTACCATTCGTTCCGGTCAATGCAACACGCCTTAGTGGATAAACAGTTCAAAACGCTGGACGATGTGCGTAAATTCGTTGATGACTTTATCGCCTCGAAGCCTGCAAGCTTCTTTCGCGACGGCATTCGTATGTTACCTGAGAGATGGCGCAAGGTCATACACGGAGAGAATTAAAAAATAATTTTTGTCGTGAATTTCACGGTAAAAATTACCGTGATATATTTCAATGTGGTGACAAGTGAGAAAAGCATAATGATTCGTATGCGACAAGTTTTTTTTAACTCACGTTACAGAAAATTTCAAATACGTGGCTAAAATTTTACTATACAAGAAGGGTAGCGCGCCGGATAATTTTTACCGAGAGCACAATACATTTTCCTATAACACTCATTAAATTTTATAATAAATCTTAAAATAACTGTTATAAAGACGATACTTTTTTATAGACATTTTTGAAAGGCATAAAATAATAAAATGCACAGTAAAATTTCGCTGATATTATATATTTTTTAAATTTAAGTTTTGCGTATTTTGTTACACATCAAAATTTACTAGAAAATCTGGTAAAATTTTCTATCTGAAGAAGAAATTTTATTTTATTTTCGTCAAAATCTGTGTTTTACTCAGTAATAATAAGCGAAGTTTCAGGGTTTCAATCTGGTAATTTTTAACATTTAATTCTCTCCGTGTAGAAAACGATGGACAATATTTCCAAGATTAAGTTCGTTGTTTTCTATTTTTTTATATTAAATAAATTTGCTGAAAAATCTGTAAAAGTTAAGTCATACACCTAATATATTGAGTTTTAGGGTAATTATTGATAAAAATAAGATAATGAGAGCGTGTTAATTACATTTAAAAATTGAGAATATTTTTTTATTGCACAGTTGAAACAGATGTACCATCACTGAAAAAACCTCAGTTGAGCACACGTCAATATCGTCGAATTTGACTTCGATTATTATTAAAAGTGGAAAAAGAACATTTCTAAGTGTTTATTTATTCTTAAATTAGCTATTTGTAAGGCTAAAGACGTACGACATGATCTAGACTTGTGAATCCACGTTACGCCCGTTTTGTATTAACTTTTTGCCCGACGGTCCATCCAGTAATACCTTAAGGATGCAATCGCGTGAAGTATCCGGAGAGCCGTGTCCGCTCGCAAAAAGTCACAAAAAGTATACATACATATATACATAACACGATATCCTTATTCTTTTCAATGCCGAAAGAGCAACCACACACGTCGCCTCTCGGGCTATCGTGCACGTGATACTTCATGCTTTTTTTTTTCATCGCTTACTATTATATATTTTCTTCAATATTCGCGAAAGGTGCGCGCCCCGTAAGAGAGATTTGACGATAATCGCGCGCCGCCGAATGAAAGAAAATAACCAAAGAGGAGAAAATAAAAAGAAAAAAAAATCCATAACTACAATAATGATAGGCAATTATTATTCTTCGGGGCAATCGGTATATTTTATCTATCGGATAAACTCTCGCCTGTGATATTTAATCTCCCGATGTTTCTTAGCTGGAACAAAAGAAGCAATATAATGATAACGAAAAAAAAAAAAATCGGAAATTGTCATCCCCAATTATTTTCGAGATTTCTCGATTTCGTAATGAGGGGTCTCCCTGTGCTTCGAGCGCTTCGGCGAGTACGGAAGATGTGGGACTGAGAGGAGGAAGGGAGAGGGTTTCAAAGACTCGTGTGAGAGAGAGAGAGAGAGAGAGAGAGAGAGAGAGAGAGAGAGAGAGAGAGAGAGTGAGGGGACGAAGGGGAGGGGGTATTTAAGAGGCACGTGCGCGCTGCCCCGCCGCGACGCCTCACCTGTGAAAATTACGGGCCCATTATGTAAATTCATCGGCTAATCGAATGCGAGCAATTAGTACACGACGACATTTCATTGAAATATTATTCTGGTATGAAAAAAGAAAAAAAAATTAAATACCATGTTCGGAATCTTCATTATTATTATTATTTAAAAATATTATTGTTGTCATATGTTATTATTATTATTATACAAATCGATCATTTAATTATTCCATCAATTTACAATTACAGTCATTTGGAAAAACATCCGTTTTACTTTCGGCTCTCTTAAGGCGTATTCGAGATTTAATTATAAAAATTGCAGGTTGGGTTCTCCTTTCCGAAGATGAAGGTTACGAGTGAGGATTCAAAAAGGTTCAACTCTTCAAGGAGACGAGGGTATAGAGAGGAGAAGAGATAGATATATATTTGTTCAATATTAAAACAGAAATGCCAGATTTATTTACTTGGGCTTTTTAAGGCCTTAGGCCACTCTAGAGGCTAAAAAGGGCATATTTTGTGATTTTTTTTTCAGCGAAACCATAAAATAAATCGGAATTACAAAATCGGGGTTTTATTATACACGTAATTGACTATACAAAATTATTTTTTCACAGCGATACACGTCAAAATGGCGACGGTGCAGCATTTTTCCGATGATGCCTTTATTTCTGGAAGGTCAACGGCCGGACCAACAGCTCCTATAATTTTTGAGTTATGATGAGAAACTAAAGTTTTTTCGATTATATATAAGAATAGCTATAGAAGTACGTTGGATTTTTTTGATATATTGTTTTTTGTCAAAATGGCGCATTTCTAAAACAAAAAGTATACAGTGTCATGAGAAAATCGTTAGAAAATTGTTTATAAAAAAGGAACTATGCAATATAATGAAAAAAATCCTGCGTAGTGCCTTAGAAAATGTAATTCTAAATATACAATTAAAATTTCAAGTGAATCGTTTGAAATTTGTTTGAGTTATGAGTCCGGCCGACTTGAAAAATGTAGTTTTGAGATAAACGCGCTTAAGGTTAGTAGAAAATCACGAAATGAATCAAGAGGGATTGCGCTAGAATTCGAAAATCGAGTACTTAGAGATTTTTCACACCCATAATCTTTTGGAATATAATTTTATAGGTACTAAGGTACATTTTTAACAAAAAAACAAAAAGATTTTTGGAAAATCCTCGAGTGGCCTAAGGCCTTAATTGCCCTTTAAATTGAATATAATCTATGGAAGAAACAATGAGGTTTGAGATAAATCAGTTAAATAATTGAGGAAAGAAAATGTGGGAGTTTCTAATTTCCATAGCTGTATCAATCGATTAAATTAGTCAATTGACTAATTGTTAAAATCGTGAATCAATTATTAATTATTTCGTTGCTTAGTTGAGTGACATTTCATTAATTGTAATTATTTTTTTACAGGCAATGAGTTGAATTTTCTTTCGGTTGAGTATACATGTTCTAAATGTTTTTATAAGCAGTGGGGAATGACATCCTTAAGGGTTTGATCACTGCACCCTCGTCGATCTTTATTGTCCTGGAAAAGGACCTCGCTACGGGGACTGTTCCCCTTCTATTTGAACATAGGGAAGATATCTATATATATATATATATATATATATATATATATATTCAACTTTTGCGGATAACCAATCTCCCCCAGGTTATAACCAGGGGTAGCACCCACTCGACCTCACACATTGTCCTTTCTATACTACCACGAGTCATCCATTAAATCGACAATCGACATCCTGACATCCAACGTGACGCTTTATCGGATCTGCTCATCTAACATTTCCACGACTCTTATACTTCGAAATAATATTTTCATGTCCTATCATTTACTTCCCCCTCGAGCGATCACGAACCTTTGCGATTATTGATAACTAAACGCGAATGTTTATGCCTCTATCGGAATGTATTCCTTTCTTTTTTTAACAAAATAAAAAGTGTGCTCAAGTGCAGGATGTAATTGAAATGTAGTGAAGAAGAATAGTCTATTCAAGTTTAACAAAGTATATAATAAATATTTAACCCAAACAAATCCAAACAGTATTAACGACATCGGATATTTGATGCCGATAACACTTCACAACTTTTCACACTTACACATTTTTTCTTGGAGTTCGTTGTCATCGATCGAAGAATTTGGTTCGATTTGATCGAGTATCAAACAAAAATCTGGAAGTGTGAGATTCAATCAAAAGATTCATGTGGAATTGATTCTTGCATCAAGTAGGAATGGAATTCATTTTGAAAGAAAAATTAATTTCTCAAATTTTTTTCACAGATTTTGGTTACTCAAATCGCTAGGACCTTTTGTAGGCTGCATATTGAGAGATCTACATTTGCAAGAAAGATTTTCCATAATAATATATGATAGATTAAAAATAAATATATAAATACAGAACGAATATAGAATAAAAAATAATAATAAACATAGAATAATAAAGGAACTTAGAAAAAATCATTTTTGTTTCTATTCTTCGTATCGAAGAAAAGAAAAAAAGAATATACAAAAAAAAAACAAAAGTAAAACATTCAATAAGAATATCCAACAAAATAAAAAAGAATATTAAAAAAAAGAAAAAATATCCAATATTCAAAAACAAAAGAAAACAGGATATCCACGAAGCTAAAAATGCAAAAAGTAATCAAATTCGAGCACTTCTCGACCCAAAGCAAAGTGACAATGACGAACAGTCCATCAACGTTGTCTATTTTGACAGGAAACGTTGATCTTTTCTCCGAGTGGACGTTCAAACCTTTTTTTTTCGAATCAAACGTTGTCCTCGATCTCACGTTCAAATTCGTCCAACCCTGCAAAAGTTATTTGTGCAGGGGCTTGTTAATTCACCCTGTGCACATCGCCTCGCCACACGTCGTCAGTGCTTGGCAAGCAAAAGCTGCTAAACGGCATCAGTTCACGCGTCAAGTGACTCGGATTTAGGACCTTTTGTTCGCCAACAGTCGATCTGTACATACATAGAATTTCCCCCCTAAATATGTGCTAAGAGTCTCGCGTGGACGTGTGTTGCCTGTCAGGGACACTTCGTTTAGGTGTGTCGTCTCTAATCCTGAGGTGTATCGTATGTCACGTGGCGGGTAATCCCCGCTTTGTGGCGGATTACCGGAAGGATTGGCCCACTCTGCTGCAAATAGATAACGGATGTGTTTCTAAGTCCTCGGGTCTTCTGGGCCCTCATAGTTCGCCTCGTAGTTCGCCCCCGTTTGCGGCGAGAAGCCACCCCCAACTTGTACACGACTGTTGGCTCTTGCGAAAGGTCCTGACTGAAGGACCTGAAAGCGATTCGCACGATCGAAAGATTGCGGATGGGCATCAGCTATAATTGGATCATTTTTATGGGACAATGATTTTGCTGGATGAACGACGATATGGTCTTGGCGGAGGGCCTGTGAGAGGTTGGGGGTGGATTTAGGTCTGAAAGTTGATGATTCGTGAATTTGTTTTTACGTCTATGCGGGTGCATCTCCGGTTATTTTTTTTTTTTGAAGATTTCTTACGGACCGAATTAATCATCAGTCGCTTCAACTTTCCAGTACAGCGAACAAAAAAAGTTGAATTGATCCGCGGAATTCATGAGCCTCAAGTATGCGCCCTTTTCACATGTTATTTTTTTCTTTTCTTTTCGTTGCCTCATCTCGAATCGTCAGAACATCAGGAGCGATGCGCTCGTTTCGCGAACGAGTTCGAACAATTTTAATTCCTCAATCGTCCGATCCCAGCGTTCACTTCTACCCCTCCCCTTCTTGCCCTTTCTTCCCTGTGCATAACCCTTTTACGGATCGCGTTTCACATTCGGCCCAAATAATTGGGCAAAACTGGCTTCTGGCGAATAATTACTCGGAGATGATTGAAGGTACGACGGAGAGGACCACCTTTATTCGTTAAGGGACGTCCTGACGTTCGAGAGGGAGGAGAGAAGCTCCTGGACGAAATCCGAGAAACGGGACCACGAGCGTTGACAAGAGATATTGGACATGCGATTTCTCGATGGGTCATTCATAATGGTAAATCAAGGCGAAACGATTCAGCCGATGATGAAGTTTTTCGAAGTTTTTTTTTTCGAAAATGGCTGGATCTAATGACTCGAAATTTTCACAGTAGGCTTCTCGTTGACAAAGGAAGGACCTGGTACTCCCGGATATTCGTTATTTGGAAACGGAAAACGAAAGATCGACTAATCACGCGGAAGCTCAACGGAAAGAGGTCAGGTAATGAACTTCCGGTTGGCTTGATCGCAAATCGAAGACATACTCGACCTAGCCACAACAGCAACGCGCATTTTGACACCCGAATCATTGAATTACGAGCAAAAATGGCGGAGAAAAGTTGCAAAAACTATCGTGCGTGCGATTTTTCCATAAACGTTACAAAATGCGTGCGGACCATTTACACGGAATAAATATTATCTGCCCATCGATCTTAGGGGTGGCATCGAATAGTAATTGGCTTTTCGTTGGTGAAGACCGAGCGAGCACTACACGGACAGAAAAATTCTTTTGATATTAACTGGATGCGTCGATTTGATTTTAAAAAATTTGAATTAACTAGATTTTTCGTAAAATCAAATTTTTTCTATTGCAATCGATTATTAAAATTATTTATTTTGAATACAATTATTTATTTAAATCAAGATCTATTTAATATCGTCTTATAACGAAATATTTTATTTATTCGCAATAAATCTGTGATTTGGTTTCATCTGGTAGTATAAGACAAAAGAGACAGACGGAAAAATGGTACACGATTCCGTCTTTCAAAAATCTCATGACTTTGTTTTCATTAGAAGACTGTTGTAACATTCTGCTGTTGACCAAAATGGTTAGTCTTTCTATACATAAATAGTCGCACCTGTTAATAAAAGGCACGACGATACCTTTCTTCATTCCAAATAACAGCCTTGTTAGTGAAAAAAGAAAAGAAAAATAATTTCACTTTTTTTCACCGCACTTTTATGTCATGAATCTATATTCCTTTCTCGTATTCATCCGATATATGGTGTTTTATCTTTATTTATCTAATTTCAATCTAATCTTTATTTATTTAATTTGCATATATTAGGTGTATGACTTAATTTTTACAGATTTTTTAGCAATTTTATTTAATATAAAAAAATAGAGAACAGCGAACTTAATCTTGGAAATATTGTCCATCGTTTTCTATGACCTTGCGCCATCTCTCAGGTAACATACGAATGCCGTCGCGAAAGAAGCTTGCAGGCTTCGAGGCGATAAAGTCATCGACGAATTTACGCACATCGTCCAGCGTTTTGAACTGTTTATCCACTAAGGCGTGCTGCATTGACCGGAACAAATGGTAGTCGGATGGGGCCAAGTCTGGTGAATATGCCGCGTGCGGGAGAACTTTCCATCCCAAGTTCAAGAGGGTCTTCTGAGTCGCGCGATCAACGTGAGGTCGAGCGTTGTCATGCAGCAGTATAACTTGCCTGCTTTCTTGCCCAGTAAATAGCCTTTTCTCATTAAGTTCTTCGCTTTCAATCTTTCTCTTTCAATTGTCGGCTGTAGCGTTCCGTAGTCACCGTCTGACCAGTTTCCAGGAGTTCGTAACAAAGCACACCCTTCATATGCTGTCCAGGGCGCGGCTGGTCACTAAGATCGAAATCACCACTTCTAAAACGTTTGTACCAATAATTAAACGTTTCGTAAGACTCAACGTCGGCACCAAGAACACTACAAATTGATTCCCGTGCTCTAGAACCATTTTTTCCGTGTTGGAATTCGTATAAAATGCAGTGCCGAATGTGCTGTTTATCAGTTGCCATCGTAAACTCTGCTATTCTTAGAGGTTATGTAACTCACGTAGACTTGTCGTTCGGTGTTCTGAAACCTTGCGTCCGATCCTTTCAAAATCACAAAAGACCGCGAAAATATTTTATTTTAAATATAATTTTAAGCTCCAAGAAAAAATCTGTAAAAATTAAGTCATACCTAATATTTAACATTTAAAAAAAATAGCTTGAGCACATGAAAAAAAGTGTTTGAAACAGATAGGGTCGTAGTAGGCCAAGGGACAAGGAAAAAAATTATTTGATTAAAATAGATCCTATTTAAATTAAATATTTTTTTTTGGCAGCGTACATCAAGAGTTGCACTTCCGGTATGGCCCTTGACCAAAAAAAATACCATCTTCTGTGGCCCTTGACCGAACGAAATAAAACGCAATTGTGCCACTATCAATATCCAAAGAATCCTATAAATTTGAGCATTCGACGAACACGCTTGACATCTTGAAGCCTACGTTCTTATGCTCTCAGGACTCCTGGATCTTCGTACTGTCTGTATCGTAAAATTAATCACTGCGTTTAACTGTTCCATTATTTTTTTCCCACGTGGGCTAGTAAAATGGACATTTTTTCCTCGGTATACGATTCGTCGTTATTTCCGCGAGGATTTATCGTTCCCGCGCTCCGAGTCCGATGGCTAGCCCTGTGATGACCAAGTCGAGAGAGAGAGAGAGATCGAGAGAGAGAGAGAGAGATCGAGAGAGAGAGAGAGAGAGAGAGAGAGAGAGAGAGAGAGAGAGAGAGAGAGAAGAGTAAAAGAGAGGGAAAGATGATGCTCCGAGTGCTCGTTGAATGCCCGAAACTTCTTGCCAGTCGCTCTTTGACAAGTGGGTAAGTTTTTGCTCGACTGTCGGGATGCGTCCACGGAGAATACTCGGTTGACTCTCTCTCTCTCTCTCTCTTACTCTCCCTCTCTCCTTTACTCTCTTGCTCTATCGTTTTCCAGCTATACAGCTCCCCGGCTATACAGGAACGTTGAACCGCAACTTACTTAATTGATATTGCCGGTCCCTGGGATTTTTAATCCGTAATAAATTTCGATCATGCGCCCAAGATTTATGAAGTTAGCGTGTGGATACCGCGTCTTGGAGTAAATATATCGGGGCCAGCCAGAAAGAGAAGAAAGAAGGTTGCCGTATTATAACTATATGTGTAAAGGACATTTTAAATCCGTTTTATCGATGCAACGTTGTCTATCGGACCATCAGGCTCTTTTGGAGACGGTCCTTAAATTTTTCTTCAGACGAATCGTTGATTTTGCGGCACAGGATGCTCTTTGAAATGATCTCTACCTAGAAATGCTTCGAATTTATCGACATGTGATTTTCAAGACATTGGGCTTTACGTGATGTTGAGTATGAGGACAATTGGCTACTGTGTGGACGGCCCTCGAAGTCGTAAGTCTTCGAAATCAACTTTAACCATATACATATGAGCCTCAGAAAACAATGAGCATGAAAATCGATTCGAGCCTGGCTGATTCGAAGAGAGGGAGACCGAAAGCCTGTATACATCTTTTTAGCTCCGTCAGTGAATTTCGCAATTGGAGTTAAGAGCTTTATGGCGGAGTTCTCTGTCAGAGTTCGCGAATTTACGAGATCGAAAGGCTGCGGGAGTGAATTCGATCTCTCTCTCTCTCTCTCTCTCTCTCTCTCTCTCTCTCTCTGTCTGTCTCTATCTCTCTCTTTTTCTCTCTTCTTCGATTATTCGGCGTGCGCCAAAATCGGAAATTCACCCGGGAGTATAACGCTCCCGCTCTCTCGTCGCCATACGCGTCTCTTAGCGCGTCACTCTCCTCCTCCTCCTCCTCGTCGTGTCGTTTTAGCCTCGGCTGTAAGCCATCGCGATTGGCGTTTATTTTAATCCACCTGTCGAAATGAATCTACGGTGTTGGAAGATGTATCGTTAGCTGGCAAGCAAAAGGCCTCAAGTGACAGGACACGCGGGGGTCGAATAGCGCGGCTTGCCTTTTCACTCGCTCACGCCCCCTCTGCTCCCTCCTGCCGCTGACGTCGATCTTCCGTCCGCCCAATCGACATATGTATATGTATATGTATATATGGACAAATGTATGTGCTCGATACTTATTCACCTCGACGCGACCGTCGATCGGCATACCCGTCACGTATAAGGGCGTCTATCACGCGATACCATATACTCGTATATATATATATATATATATATATGTAAGAGAGCCACCCTCTCTTTGGCTTCTTTTCGCGTTCTCTCGTCTCTCTTGACGTATATCTTGACGACGACGAGGAACAAACTCCTGGGGCTATATCTACCTCGTGGCGACACGCGAGAGCAAATCGTTGCGAATTCCTCGCGAAACCCGCGCCCTCTCGATCACTCTCTCGTTCTCTCTCTCTCTCTCTCTCTCTCTCTCTCTCTCTCTCTCTCTCTCTCTTTCTCTCTCAGGGTCCCTGTCGTAATCTTTATTTATTTAGACTATTTATTTATTTTTAGCTGTAGGGTAGCATTCGAAATGCTCAGCTTATAATATATTATAACGAATATTTAAAGCGTAGTTAATACGGACTATGAACGTAGTTATAAAATAATTGTACTAACGAACCCATCTTTGTAGCCAAAGTTTTTAGAAGATCGTAAATAATGTTGAAAGCGAATGCGTTGCGCATGAACATATAAGTAATTCTATGAATACTTTGTGAACTCGCCGACTGTAATTTGAAACTTTGTCCCAAAGTTAACGAGGACAATAAACAAATCAATCAATGAATCAATAAATCAATTAATAAATTAATAAATCGATAAATCAATCTCTCTCTCTCTCTCTCTCTCTCTCTCTCTCTCTCTCTTTCTCTCTCTGTCATTCACGCTTATTTTTTTTCACCCTCTCTCTTTCTCTCTCTTGCTTTTTGGTGCTTAAACTCTCTCTCTCTCTCTTCCTTTCTCTTCCTCTCTCTCGCGTTTTAGTCCACAATCTCTCGCCCTCTCTTGCTTTTTGGTTTTTAATCTCTCTCTCTCTCTCTCTCTCTCTCTCTCTCTCTCTCTCTCTCTCTCGCTCTTTGATACTCTCTCTCGCTCTCTCTCTCTCACACACACTCTCTCTCCCTCTCTTTCTCTCTCTGACTCTCTCTCTTTATGGTTCTCAATACGATCGCGATCCCTAAATGTCCATACGAAACGCATTAATTCGTCGATGTAAAAACCGGAAAAAAGATGGTTCGGGAGAGAGAAAGAGAGAGAGAGAGGGGGATGCGGCGAGCTTGATAAAAGTTGCCTGATCTTCTCTAATCCTTTCCTTCCCAATTCTTTAATAAAGTTTCCTAATCAACGAAGATCGATCGATACGATTATTCGACCTTTCCAGTGCAGTGTGCTCGTTCGACAATTGCGCTATTCAATGTACCTTTTATATGCGTTGGTGCAATCAATCCATCTTTATTAAATGATTTGTCCGAATAAACTTGATGCAGTGCATTTGCCGTATCTTCGTTCAGAGAAACTATATTTTTATTCACTTTTACCCAAATGTATATTACACTCGAAGAAACGATTATGTTCGGAGCATAGTTGTCATTTGAAATGAACGTTTTCATTCATTTGATTCGTCATCGATTCATCGTCATCATTTGATTCCATTCAAACAAACGTTTCCGTGGAGTATCTATTTAATGAATTAATTTTAATATTAATCTACCCAATGATTTTTGGGTTTCGAATGAATGTTCGGTCGGCGGAAGAAGAGCGCGACGTCATTTTCCGAGCAGGAACATCCTGTCGTGCAGTGATTCCATTGCCAATAAACCTCCAAACCTGAACTTCGCAATTTTTCACAAAAATCCAGTCACTGTTTTGAAATTTAAATCTTCATTTCCGATCACCCCGTATACGTTGACAAGCTGCAAGATTGCGCGCGAAAGCACCAAACGCACGTTTTTTTTTTTTTTTTTTTCGACGAGATGAATCGCTTGATCCGTCTCGAACGCAACTGATGCAGCGTCAAACATACATTTCCCCT
>CAWVQM010000159.1:0-18623 GCA_963932345.1 Ophion ventricosus | reverse complement strand
AATCCGGGCTTGGCGATCGTTTGGGCCGGCTCAACCGCGATTGGACCACGATCTTTTTCGGCTGTTGTTCTCGTATGTGACCCATTTTTCATCGTCAGTCACCATCCGCTTAAAAAATGGGTCGATTTCGTTACGTTTCAGCAAAGAATCGCAGGCATCAATTCGGTTCAAAAGGTTCTTTTGCGTCAATTCGTGTGGCACCCATACATCGAGCTTCTTCTTGAGATCAGCCTTATGCAAATGGTTCCAAACGGTTTTCTGGCTAATCTTCAGTTCCTAGGCAATGGAATAAGTGCTCACATACTGGTCCGACTCGACGATTTCCATGATTTTATCGACATTTTCGACGATTGGCCTACCAGAGAGTGCCTCATCTTCGACGTCCATGTTACCAGAACGGAATCGTTGGAACCACCGCTTTGCTGTTGCATTCGATACTGTATTGGCTCCATAAACAGCACAAATTTTTTTGGTCGCCTGCTCCGCCTTTACACCTTGGTCGTAGTGGTACTGAAGAATGTATCGAATTTTCACTTTTTTTACCTCAATTTTGGAACGCTGTAACACACAACTGGCTTCACCTGACACAAAACTGTCAAAGAACTTTTTTTGAAGCGTAACGTCACCTTTAAATCGTCATATAGTATGACCCGATGCGATGTATACATCGTGAGATATGGCTCACTAAAGACATCTAGCGGAAAACGCTCAGAACTATTTACTTCACCCAATATATAAGAATAGTTATAGAAGTACGTAGGATTTTTTTCATATATTGCGTTTGTCAAAATGACGCATTTCCAAAACAAAAAGTATAAAATGCCATGAGAAAAACGTCAGAAAATATTTTATAAAAAAGAAACTATGCAATGTAATAAAAAAAAATACTACATAGTGCCTCAGAAAATGTAATTCCAAATATATAGTTAAAATTTCAAGTTAATCGGTTGAAATTTCTTTGAGTTATGAGTCCGGCCGACCTGAAAAATGTCGTTTTGTGATAGACGCGTTTAAAGTTAGTAGAAAGTCACGACACGAATCAAGAGGGATTGCGCTAAAATTCGAAAATCGAGTACTTAAAGATTTTTCACACCCATAATCTTTTGGAATATCATTTTATAGGTACTAAGGTACATTTTTAACAAAAAAAAATCGATTTTTGGAAAATACTGTAGTGGCCTAAGGCCTTATCGCCGATCGGAGTAGAATCGCCCTAAAATTGTGGGAACTTTTTTTTTTCCTGCGCCGCTATTGCCACTCGAGTGACGCGATATATCCATCGCCTACACGAGTGTCCGGTTTCATACTTGTCTCTTCACTCAACACTTTTTTTTCTTCGACTCTTCTTTTCTCCGACGATCTTGGTCCAGAGAAGATTTGTACCATGTGTGAACGATTTTTCGGAGTAATCGAGAATATGAGGAAGGACTGACGAGTAGAACGTGAGTGTAATGTGTTTTTTTTTAAGTCCGGGGGGCGGGGGTGTTTGATACAAATTAAATCGGCAATTTAAAAGAGAGAGACAGATAAAATTAAATACAGATTTTTTTATGGCCTAAAAACGCTATGGAAAATTTTTCCAAAAGGTAGCCAAGAGACGTGAATAAGAGATAAATATAAATAAAATTAAATTAACATCACCTTGGCGCTCGGAAAAATAGGTATAAAAATCATTTATTTTTTTTTTACGCGACTATTAACCAGATAGAATAATTTTTATTTTTCATTAATACAGTGGAGTTTCATGAACAAATAGAAGAAAAAAAAAAACGAATAAAATAAAATTGAAAAATGGCGGAGATATAAGTCGGATCCTTTCTTAAAAATACACGGAGATAATTAAATGTTAAAAATTACCGTGCACTAACGGTAACCAGATGACAACCCTGAAACTTCGCTTATTATTACTGAGTGCAACACAGATTTTCACGAAAATAAAATAAAATTTCTTCTTCAGATAGAACATTTTACCAGATTTTCTAGTAAATTTTCATGTGTAACAAAATACGCAAAACTTAAATTTAAAAAATATATAATATCAGCGAAATTTTACTGTGCATTTTATTATTTTATGCATTTCAAAAATGTCTATAAAAAAGTATCGTCTTTATAACAGTTATTTTAAGATTTATTATAAAATTTAATGAGTGTTATAGGAAAATGTATTGTGCTCTCGGTAAAAATTATCGTGCGCGCTTATCCTTCTTGTATAGTAAAATTTTAGCTACGTATTTGAAATTTTCTGTAACGTGAGTTAAAAAAAAAAAACTTGTCGCATACGAATTATTGTGCTTTTCTCACTTGTCACGACATTGAAATATATCACGGTAATTTTTACCGTGAAATTCACGACAAAAATGACTTTTTAATTCTCTTCGTGTAGTGGACAAAATATTTCGAGATCTACTCAACCGATTTCGATGCAATTCATGCCACATATTTTTTTTATAATATTATCTAGAATTTAGCATGACATTTTTTTCCATTGGATGCCGCGTTCATTTTTTATTCATTTTTAACATGAATAAAACTCAACATTTTGATAAAAATCAGATTTTTTTTTCAACCTACTGTCATTTCCAAAAAAAAAATGTTTGATTTTTTTTCCTTTGCTAAACTGTAGCTATTACCTTTCTTCACAAGAAAAAAAAATTTTCTTTTATTTTTTAGGCGTTGTCTGGCGGAGAAAAATTCCACCATCGGCAAGGATTTTCCGAAAACGCTCCTAAACGACTCATATCCCGTTATTTTTTTTTAATTCGTTTTTTTTTTAAATTTCTTCACAAAACTATATTTGTGAAGAATAAAAATTATTTTTCATATGCAATAGTCGCGTGAAATCTTTCATTTATTTTTATACCTATTTTTCCAAGCGCCAAGGTAGCGCCAAAAATAATTTAAAAAAAACGTCTTAATCTTAAAAGTAATTAACGATTAAGAAAAATCATGGTCAATAATAAAACAGCCAGTAGAATTAATAATAATAATAATAATGCAAATAGTAAAGAATAATAACTATAATGAATAACAATAATAAAAAAAAATTCATAATTAATAATAATAAGATATCAATAAAAAAAATTATCTAAAAATCTAAGAAATAAGAAGATATAAAAAAAAATAAGATATCAATAATCAATAATCAATAATCAATCAATCAATCAATAAAAATTAATTATCATAATAAATAACAAATCAATAATAATAAAAAACGTACCAAAAAAATAATAAATAAAAAATTAAGTATAATAATAAATTGCAATAAATAAAAAAATACTATCATGGTAATCGGAGTAATTAGAGAGTCAATGAAAGAGAGAGAGAGAGAGAGAGAGAGAGAGAGAGAGAGAGACTTACCTTTTTTTTTCTTTTTCAAATGTGTCTCGCCCAACGTTTGTGAATAGCGAGTAATCGTCGTATGGCTCGGTTTCGTCGTTATTGGGAATGATTTTTTTTTTTTTTTTTTTTTTTTTCGTATAATTTCGTAAAATCGTCAATTGTCCGTCGCTCGTTGCCAACGAGGATGCATCACTGTGCAGTCGTCATTCTCGATCCGTCGTGGAAACGAGTAACGCTGAACACTCTCGCGTTCCTCTTGCTTTTCATCTTAAACTTTACCATAATACCCGAAGAGCACAAACGGCAATCGGCAAACGGTGCTTCTTGTCACGATGACGATCGTCACGCGAGACGTATCTCGTACTTTTGACAAAAATCGCGATGATTCCTCGATCGACGATCGGACGAAACTTGACATTGAAATTTCTCCGAGAAATTAGGATGAATTTGGGAATTTACCGATCACGAAAAACGACGATTGCCATCGATGTTAGGCGGAAAAAAAAATTATTTTTTTTTTATCTTCGGGATAATTTTACCGATTTTTTTTTTTTTTTTTTTTTTTTAGAACAGCTCGACCTCCGATCTCGATGCGTCGACGTGTGCAGCCTTCCTCGATCCACGATCACTCACGCACACCAACACACACGTGCTGCGGCGGAACGGCCGTGCGTACTACGTGCGTGGGCGATAGAGTACTACTGAGCATCTCGAGCATCCACGAGAGGAACGCTCTTCCAGAGCAGAGATTCCCAAAACGACTCCACCCCCCCCCCCCCAGCCTATCTTCCGCCAACCCTGATGCTGTAAGCCCGATCGTTTCCTTCCCCTGACCACCCCCTTCCGCGTCACCCCCCTCTTATTTCTACTCCCGCTGGAGTGGATGCTCGCGTCGCTCTCCCTTATTGCTCTATACAGGGTGGACCACGCAACGTGTGCACCTCTTTTACGACCAAAATATGCGTTGCACAAAAAAATGTTTCATACAAAAGTTACATGGTTTATAAGGCTACACTATGTGGTGCATTTATTTTTTTTATAGGTGGAGGCGCTTCGAAGATTTGAAGGTCAACTTTATTTTTTCAAATGGAATGCTATATTTTTTATAGGGTAATATGATAGAGTATCGAATTCTGAGTAAAAAAGTATAGACCTTTATTAGCCCTAGAGTTAATAGCTAACGAGTAATTTCACTTTATTACTTTAAAATTTTCTTCACGCAATATCAAGTTGGAGATTCATTCATTCATTTTCACTTTTATCTCTCTGATAATAATCACGCACAATCACCGAAGGATACTTTAATACTGGATTACAATCATTGAGAAGATTGTGAATCATGATAAGTGTGTGTGTGATGTGGTAAATGTGTTCATATTGATAAACACTGTGATGTAAACACTGCCATTCGGAAATTTGTAGTAGATTTGAATCTCCAACTTGATATTACGTGAAGAAAATTTTAAAGTAATAAAGTGAAATTACTCGTTAGCTATTAACTCTAGGGCTAATAAAGGTCTATACTTTTTTACTCAGAATTCGATACTCTATCATATTACGCTATAAAAAATATAGCATTCCATTTGAAAAAATAAAGTTGACCTTCAAATCTTCGAAGCGCCTCCACCTATAAAAAAAAAAAAATACACCACATAGTGTAGCCTTATAAACCATGTAACTTTTGTATAAAATATTTTTTTGTGCAATGCATATTTTGGTCGTAAAAGAGGTTCACACGTTGCGTGGTCCACCCTGTATATTGGGTGAAGTAAAAAGTTCTGAGCGTTTTCCCCTAGATGTCTTTAGTGAGCCATATCTCACGATGTATGCATCGCATCGGGTCGTACTACACGGCGATTTAAAGGTGACATTATGCTTCAAAAAAAGTTCTTTGACAGTTTTGTTTTTGGTGAAGCCAGTTGTGTGTTACAGCGTTCCAAAATGGAGGTAAAAAAAGAGAAAATTCGATACATTCTTCAGTACCACTACGACCAAGGTGAAAAGGCAGAGCAGGGCCAAATAAATTTGTGCCGTTTATGGACCCAATACAGAATCGAATGCAACAACAAAACGGTGGTTCCAACGATTCCGTTCTGGTAATATGGATCTCGAAGATGAGGCACGCTCTGGTAGGCCAATCGTCGAAAATGTCGATAAAATCATGGAAATCGTCGAGTCGGACCGGCATGTGAGCACTTGTTCCATTGCCCAGGAACTGAAGCCAGAAAACCGTTTGGAAGCATTTGCACAAGGCTGGTCTCAAGAAGAAGCTCGATGTATGGGTGCCACACGAATTGACGCGAAAGAACCTTTTGGACCGAATTGATGGCTGCGATTCTTTGCTGAAACGTAACGAAATCGACCCATTTTTGAAGGGGATGGTGACTGGCGATGAAAAATGGGTCACATACGAGAACAACAGCCGAAAAAGATCGTGGTCCAATCGCGGTTGAGCCGGCCCAAACGATCGCCAAGCCCGGATTAACGGCCAAGAAGGTTTTGCTGTGTGTTTGGTGGGATTGGAAGGGAATCATCCACTATGAGCTGTTACCATCGTGCCAAACACTCAATTTGGACCTCTACTGTCAACAACTGACCAGATTGAAGCAGGCGATCGACCAGAAACGACCAGAATTGGCCAATAGGAAGGGTATTGTGTTCCATCAAGACAACGCCAGACCGCACATATCTTTAACGACGCGCCAGAAGCTCCGAGAGCTTGGATGGAAGGTTCTATCGCACCCGCCGTATAGTCCAGACCTGGCACCAAGCGATTATCACCTTTTCAAGCATTTGCAAAATTTTCTTGATGGTACAAAACTGGCCTCAAGAGAGCCTTGTGAAAATGAGCTGGTCAAGTTTTTTACCTATAGGGACGAGGACTTCTTCAATCGCGGAATTATGAAATTGCCTTCAAAATGGACAAAAGTTATTGAACAAAACGGCGCATGTTTGATCTAAATCGGATAATCCTAAATATGTTAATTTCATCGTCGAAATAAAGCGAAAAAACGCTCAGAACTTTTTACTTCATTTAATATATTTATATACAGGGTATCCCAGGACGGAATGGACGGAAAGTGGTAATTTATGCGTAATTTTTTTTTAACCGCGTCTAGAAAAGTACCTTCGAAAATCGGCGAAATCGCGTATATAAGGCCTTAAATAATAGCTTGTAAAAAATAAAAATAAAGCTAAGATTATTATTATGAGGATTATTGAGATGATTTATTAAACTTATTGTTTTATTAAAATTAACATTACTATTATTATCATTGTTGTTGTTGTTATCATCACAATTTTAATATAACTATTATTAAAATCATTATTATTATGGGACAGAGGAAATATAGCGACGAAGGCCAGTGGTAAGAGCGAGCAACGAGTCAGCCGAGTGTGCGACGCGATAACCGCGACGTTTGAAGTATAGCGCGTAAGGAACGAAGTTGGAAACGTTACTCGTGGAGCTTACACGCTTGTGCCTTCGGGAGATTCTCGCATTTCGGAATTTCTCACCCTACCCCGGAAGTTCCAAGCAAATAATAATACTACCGATGAAGGAACGAAATATATATATATATATATATATATATATATGGGGCATTCCACGCCAAATCGACCACTTTCTGGCCAGACCCCTTTCGATTTGGCTGAAACTTTAATATGTTATTCTTTTCATCTTATAACGCTTGTGTGATTTTTTTCAATTTTTTTTTTACATAATCACAAATACGTAGTGAATTTTTGAAAAAATCGCCCTTTTTTTCAAATATTCATAACTTTCTGAAAAATGGATCGATTAAAATCATTTTTTTTTTCTTTGAAATTCTTCGTTTTGAAATGTTCTTTATGAAAAAAAAAGATTTGAAAAATATTCAAAGTGATCTTCGACGTGATTTTTAAGTTTTTTCGAAAAAAAAAAAACGCGATTTTTTCAAGGAATGCCACTTTTGATTTTTTATTTTTATTTTTTGTTAAAAAAATTGATATATTTAGCACTTTTTGCCACCAGATCCATCGTGGTAAGATTTTTCTTTCCATTTTTTGCAACAATGTCCATTGAGGGGCCAGTCCACTTTGAAAATTTCAAAAAATCGATTTTTTTTTACTGTTTTCGAAAGTACATATATTCAGAAATATTGTGTCAATATTGTGTCAATATTGCCGATTGAGTTTAGGTAAGAGTTTTTCATAGTATAAACTTCAAACGCGTTTTTCTCGAAACAACGTTTTCAAAATCTAGCTCCATCGTATCTCTAAAACTAATAAACCGATTCTCTTGAAATTTCAACCACATATTGTAAACATGATTCGCAACAAGATGACCCTCGATGGTTTTAAAATTTTGATTTTTACTCTTTTTTTTGTTGCGAAAAACTGCGAAAAAAACGCGTTTTTTTTTTACTTTTTTCGTTTTTCATCTGCCATTTTTTTTATTTTTTGATAAAACTTTATATCCGAGGGTCATTTTGTAGCTGGTGTCATACTGAATCTAATGGACTTTGATTTTTTTTGTTTCAGACAAGCCGTTGCCGAGTTGTGATGGAGCTACCTAGCCCAACCTATTTTTGAGGCGTTACGTTAAACTATAGTTTTTGTACTTAAAAATGAATAAAAATGAATTAAATTTTTTTTTTTAATCTATTTCAAGACTTTATTTATCAAGCCCAATAACTTTTATATTCATATCTTTTATAAAATCCTGAAAAAAAAATCGCGAAAATAGCCTTTTTTTCGTGGCTCCAAAATGAACTGGCCCCTTAATAAATTGTATGTTTTACCAAATAAAAATGCAGTGTACTATTTCAAGAGATTCAAGACATCACAAATTATGTAAATTATTCAAACGTCACAGAAATCAATAAATTCATCATTAATTACTATTAAACAATGAATTGAATAACTATTTACTTAATTCCCCATTAAATAATCATTTTAAAAAAATTTAACATAATTGGAAAACTTTTTAAGTGAATTAATATTATATGCAAAGTATTGAGTATGATAGAATTAATCATTTAAGGAGTTACGTGTGTTTGAAAATTTTTAAAAATTCATTTTTTAATTTTATTATCTAATAGTACAATATGTCTAGAATATTCTCCCAAAGTTTTAAGTCAATCGGGGTAAAAGTCTAGGAGAGAGAGAGAGCCTTTGGGAATTTTCCCCGTTGGGAAAGACTGGCCGGGAGCGACGCAGGTATATCACATTTTTCTCAAAACATTATTTTTGAAGTCGGTGGACACGATTTCTCAAAAACTAATGCACCGATCTTATTGAAATTTTGCACAGTTCTTCAAAATAGCATTGACTAGTGATTGAACGAAGGTTTTTTTTTCGATTACAACTAAATTTACAAGGCTATACGTAGTGGAAATTGTACCAAAAATTGAACTATTTTGCATACAACTCTGCCAAAAATTCAAATTTCAATTTTTTTTTTAAATCCTTCGTTCCATCACGAGCTATACTTATCTACTAACAGAAAAAATTTGGTTTTTTTCATTTCAGATGAAGCTATCATGAATTATCCTGACCACCAAGAGGACACTTTTTTTTAGGGGTCTCCGGAGACCCCTGGTCCCACCGGCTGAATTTCCCAAATTTTTGCATGAATTTTTTTTCAAATATTGCTGAAATGTTGCTCATTCATGTGCTTAACATTTTGAATAAAATAATTTATATATTATATTGTAAAAAAAATACAGAAAATATGCTTTTTTTGGCTTCGAAACCCACGTAACCCCTTAAATTATTGTATCATCATAGAAAACAGCTATATTTGGAAGAAATTAAGAAAAAAAATTCAATTTAGAAAAAAAAAGATAGAAAGATCTTACCACGATGGGTCTGGCGCCAAAAAAATGCTAAATTTATCATACGTTTTTTACAACAAAAAAAACAATCAAATACAAAAGTAGCGTTCTTTGAAAAAATTGCGATTTTTTTTTAAACTAAAAAGTCATGTCGAAGATGACTGAATATTTTTCAAATATTTTTTTTTCATAAAGAACACTCCAAAACGAAGAATTAAAAAAAAGATCTTAATCCGCCCGCCCTTAAAAAAAAAGGGCGTTTTTTTTCAAAAATTCACTACGTATTTGTAATGATGTAAAAAAAATTTGAAAAATATCACACAATCGTTTTAAGGCCTTATATACGCGAAAAATTTCAAAATTTTTCATTTTTTTATTATTTTTGATTCCATTAGCCTGAACGTTCAGGGATATTTTAAGCTTTACAGAATTGAAAAATTCCAAAAA
Source organism: Ophion ventricosus (assembly GCA_963932345.1). NCBI lineage: Eukaryota > Metazoa > Arthropoda > Insecta > Hymenoptera > Ichneumonidae > Ophion > Ophion ventricosus. The sequence continues at coordinate 9,021 of CAWVQM010000159.1, read as the reverse complement.
TTGTTAAAGTTACAGCATTTAGAGCGTAAAATAGATACCGCGCGGCGCCCCCGACCCCCAACTTCAAAGCCGTTTTTTCACGATTCACTTTTTTGAACCTTGCGAAAGTTCTAACTCTTGAACGAAGGTTCAGATCGCTTTGAAATTTTTACAACATATTCTTAGTATCATCACCTATCGTGTGAACCACAGAAACAAAAATTTCAATGACACAAAAAAATATAAAAAATAAAATACCGACAGAAAATTGAGTAAAAAAATGTTAAGTTTCGAATTTTTATTATAATAATTTTTTTTTAAATAATATTGTTGGTTCACACTGAAGATACATTCATTATGCAATTATAAATATGTTCATTTTTTTTTTCAGACACCCACATCGATGCCGAGAACTTTCACCATCAACGCGCGCGCAAAAAAAATACATTGCTTTATTATGTTATATCTCCGCTATTTGTTAATATTTCTGATTTTTTTTTTTTTTTACATATACCTAACCATGTGCATGAATGATCTGTAAAAAAAATGTTGTCAATATATGCGTCATTTTTTTTTTAACCGCGTCTAGAAAAGTACCTTCGAAAATCGGCGAAATCGCGTATATAAGGCCTTAAGATGAAAACAATAACATATTAAAGTTTTAGCCAAATCGAAAGGGTTTGGGCCAGAAAGTGGTCGATTTGGCGTGGAATTCCCTATATATATATGATCATACGACGTTCATTCCGGAGGAGGATCCCTCGTCCGAGTGTCCCAAACGTTCGGTGGGTTATCGTTCGATCTTCGTGTTTTTCGTCTCCCGTATAAATACGCACACTCGTGTGTCTCTCGTTTCGATCAGTCGGACGATAACGCGCATTCAATCGTATCCCGGAGAGCTCAAGGGATCCAACCACCCCTCTGTGGTGTTAATACCCAGCTTTCTATACGTATATATATCTATATATTTCTTTTTTTTGGCCTCGACGGTTCGAACAACTCTCTCGAATCCGAAATGTATTGCGAGATGAAAAAAAAAAGACTCCAACGATTTTTATCGTCTTGACGAGAAGAAAAAAGCATCTGAGCTTTAGCGCGACGGTCAAGCGGAAGAGAGCGGGGGGGTTGGTGGGGGTGTGTTGCAATCATTTTGTAGAAAAGATAATAGCGAGAATATTATCGAGGCTGATTTTTGGAATTTTCTTTTTTTTTCGCAACGAAAAAGTTGTTTTTCGACGACGAGTGTCATTTCGCACCGGAAGCTCCATGTATATTGAGGGGCCAGTCCACTTTGGAGCCACGAAAAAAAAGGCTATTTTCGTGATTTTTTTTTTTTTGAGGATTTTATAAAAGATATGAATATAAAAGTTGTTGGGCTTGATAAATGAAGTCTTGAAATACATAAAAAAAAATTTAATTCATTTTTATTCATTTTTAAATACAAAAACTATAATTTAACGTAACGCCTCAAAAATAGGTGGGCTAGGTAGCTCCATCACAAATCGGCAAGGGCTTGTCTGAAACAAAAAAATCAAATTCCATTAGATTCAGTATGACACCAGCTACAAAATGACCCTCGGATATAAAGTTTTATCAAAAAATAAAAAAATGACAGATGAAAAACGAAAAAAGTAAAAAAAAAACGCGTTTTTCGCAGTTTTTCGCAACAAAAAAAAGAGTAAAAATCAAAATTTTAAAACCATCGAGGGTCATCTTGTTGCGAATCATGTTTACAATATGTGGTTGAAATTTCAAGAGAATCGGTTTATTAGTTTTAGAGATACGATGGAGCTAGATTTTGTAAACGTTGTTTCGAGAAAAACGCGTTTGAAGTTTATAATATGAAAAACTCTTACCTAAACTCAATCGACAATATTGACACAATATTGACACAATATTTCTGAATGTATGCACTTTCGAAAACAGTAAAAAAAAATCGATTTTTTGAAATTTTCAAAGTGGACTGGCTTCTTTTTTCGATTGATTGACTTGCAAGTTTTACAGCGTCAGAACTTATTGATGCACAGGCTGTAATAATTCTTTGTTCCATGTCGTCAAGTGTAGTTGGTACTTTTTTGTCCATTTTATCTTTCAATGTTCCCCATAGAAAGAAGTCTAAAGAATAACTACACTTGACGACATGCAACAAAGCATTATTACAGCCTGTGCACCAATAACTTCTGACGCTGTAAAACTTGCGAGTCAATGAATCGAAAAAAGAATCCAATGTTGCATTGATACTGATGGTCGTCATTTCGAACACTTACTATAAACGCAGTAATTTTATTTACTACCGAAACTGTAAGTATTATCGCCTTTCTGTACTTTCTATGACCTTCAATGACCTTATGTTATAGGTGGTTGAACTCGTTTTAAGCTCCTCTTTCATGATACAGAAAAAAAAACATACCGATCCATTTTTAAAAAATGGAGTTGACCTTCAAATGTCCGAAGTAGCTCCACCTGCAAAAAAAAACTATTATCGCTATCGGATGGCCCCTATCGTACTGTGCAATTTCATTTCAGCATATATTTCTGTGAACCTTATAGTTTCGAAGGTATTCAAGGTGCTAATTGTCATTGATCCACCCTGTATATAAATGTGTATGTAGGTAGGTATGAGACAAGACGAAACGTCTCCAGTGCTAAGGTGCGCGCGGCTAGACCCTGTAATAAATTGAGTGTGGCACGTGTATACTAGTTGCGGTAACGCGACCTTCACCGGCAAGAGATGGGAACGAGGAAAAAGGAGAAGGAAAAGGAAAAAGAAGAAAGGGTGAGAGAGAGAGAGAAAAAGAGAAAGAGAGAGAGAGAGAGAGAGAGAGAGAGAGAGAGAGAGAGAGAGAGAGATAGAGAGAGAGAGAGAAAGAGAGAGCGAGAGGGAGAGAGAGAGAGAGTGTCGCTCAAAGCTATACAGTTCTGCAGCAAGACGAAGGGAATAAGGGTTGCATGGAAACGAGAGGAAAAGGTAAAAGTTTCTTTTTCTCCCGCTAAAAGAGTTAAGAGATGAAGCAGCAGGTGTACATACACACATACACACACACACACACACACACACACACACGCAGGCGCACAGACACACACACACGCACGCATATACAGGGTGGACCACGCAACGTGTGCACCTCTTTTACGACCAAAATATGCGTTGCACAAAAAAATGTTTTATACAAAAGTTACATGGTTTATAAGGCTACACTATGTGGTGCATTTATTTTTTTTATAGGTAGAGGCGCTTCGAAGATTTGAAGGTCAACTTTATTTTTTCAAATGGAATGCTATATTTTTTATAGCGTAATATGATAGAGTATCGAATTCTGAGTAAAAAAGTATAGACCTTTATTAGCCCTAGAGTTAATAGCTAACGAGTAATTTCACTTTATTACTTTAAAATTTTCTTCACGTAATATCAAGTTGGAGATTCATTCATTCATTTTCACTTTTATCTTTCTGATAATAATCACGCACAATCACCGAAGGATACTTTAATACTGGATTACAATCATTGAGAAGATTGTGAATCATGATAAGTGTGTGTGTGTGTGATGTGGTAAATGTATTCATATTGATAAACACTGTGATGTAAACACTGCCATTCAGAAATTTGTAGTAGATTTGAATCTCCAACTTGATATTACGTGAAGAAAATTTTAAAGTAATAAAGTGAAATTACTCGTTAGCTATTAACTCTAGGGCTAATAAAGGTCTATACTTTTTTTACTCAGAATTCGATACTCTATCATATTACGCTATAAAAAATATAGCATTCCATTTGAAAAAATAAAGTTAACCGTCAAATCTTCGAAGCGCCTCCACCTATAAAAAAAAAAATAAATGCACCACATAGTGTAGCCTTATAAACCATGTAACTTTTGTATAAAACATTTTTTTGTGCAACGCATATTTTGGCCGTAAAAGAGGTGCACACGTTGCGTGGTCCACCCTGTATATAGCGAGAAAGCGAGGGAGAGGAAAACATAAAACACCCTTTTCCTCGCAGTAAGAGGGTGGAAAAAGATAAAGCTACAGAGATATATACAATATACATAGGTCTACTTTTTCCTCTCGTTTCCATGGACACATATATATATATATATATATATATATATGTGTGTATTATATATACAATTTCCTGCGACGATTTTCGGGAAAGCTCGAGGAAAAGAGAATAAATGTTTTTGCGAGACAAGCGATCCGCTTAATCTTACGTTTGTTTTTTTTTTTTTTTTTTTTCTTGTCCCCCTCTTATTGCACACCGCGCGATATCGCGTTACTGGCAAAAATTGTGCCCACGACAATCCGTGCCAACCAAAGCGACAATTTGACTTTGGCAGAAGGACAATTGCGAAGGGTGTGGGAGGAGTAGTGCGAAGGGGATGAAAAGTTAGCGGGTAATTTCGAGTGGGAAAAGGAGAAATAGAAGTGAAGGCGAGAAAGGGTGGGAAAGTTTTGAACGTTAATGGTACTTGATGTTACTTAAGCTACGGTAAATTACTACTTTGGTGCTGAGGGGCTCTTAATGAAAGCTCGTTGAGAAGTGTCTTGTTGAGAGTATCTTATTGGACTGTGAATCGTCGATGTGACTGACTTTGAACGATTAGTCGAATAAATAGCCTTTGAAGTCTCATTGGACTGTGGATTGTTTTAAACGGCTCTCGACGAGTGCTCGTTAAGCAAAGTACAATGGGAAATCTTATCGGAGCGGTAATTGTTGAATTATCGGGTCTGCGGGACAGGGACATTATTTTATATTAAAGGGCCAGTCCACTTTGAAGCCACGAAAAAAAGGCTATTTTCGCGATTTTTTTTTTTTTGAGGATTTTATAAAATATATGAATATAAAAGTTGTTGGGCTTGATAAATAAAGTCTTGAAATACATTTTTTTTTTTAATTTTAATTCATTTTTATTCATTTTTAAGTACAAAAACTATAGTTTAACCCTTAGCGTGCACACCTTTAGGGCGAATCATTTCGTGCACATGGGGTCAATTTGACCCCAGGCCATTTTTGACCCCGAATATCTCGGTAACTATGCGCTTTTCGGGAAAAAAGGTTGAGTCACTTTTTGCAGCGAATCGATCAAACTTCAAGGCCGCGGCGTTAGGTTTCCAAAAAAAGCTTTTATAATTGTTCAAAAACGTGCTTAAAGTTGACGGTACGCAAAAAAAGCGCTGGAGGTAAGAAAAAAATTTTGGGGTCAGGCTGACCCCGGATGCACACTAAGGGTTAACGTAACGCCAACAAAAATAGGTGGGCTCTAGGTAGCTCCATCACAACTCGGCAACGGCTTGTCTGAAACAAAAAAAATCAAAGTCCATTAGATTCAGTATGACACCAGCTACAAAATGACCCTCGGATATAAAGTTTTATCGAAAAATAAAAAAATGGCAGATGAAAAACGAAAAAAAGTACCAAAAAAAACGCCTTTTTTTCGCAGTTTTTCGCAACAAAAAAAGAGTAAAAATCAAAATTTTAAAACCATCGAGGGTCATCTTGTTGCGAATCATGTTTACAATATGTGGTTCAAATTTCAAGAGAATCGGTTTATTAGTTTTAAAGATACGATGGAGCTAGATTTTGAAAATGTTGTTTCGAGAAAAACCCGTTTTAAGTTTATACTATGAAAAACTCTTACCTAAACTCAATCGGCAATATTGACACAATATTGACACAATATTTCTGAATGTATGTACTTTCGAAAACAGTAAAAAAAAATCGATTTTTAGAAATTTTCAAAGTGGACTGGCCCCTTAAATCGATCGTCTACATCGTTTCTATAAAATTTATAATAGTAGAAACACTTTTTTACATAAAGCGTTTAAACATTATGACACTGATGACGAATTTGTCATAATGGACTGAGCGATTTGACAGTTTTTCATAACACTTTAAAAAAATGTTCACGCTATTACTTGCGAAAAACTGCCATTCAGGCCTTATATACGCGATTTCGCCGATTTTCGAAGGTACTTTTCTAGACGCGGTTAAAAAAAAATGACGCATATATTGACAACATTTTTTTTACAGATCATTTATGCACATGGTTAAGTATATGTAAAAAAAAAAAATCAGAAATATTAACAAATGGCGGAGATATAACATAATAAAGCAATGTATTTTTTTTGCGCGCGCGTTGATGTTGAAAGTTCTCAGCATCGATGTGGGTGTCTGAAAAAAAAATGAACATATTTATAATTGCATAATGAATGTATCTTCAGTGTGAACCAACAATATTATTTAAAAAAAATTATTATAATAAAAATTCGAAACTTAAAATTTTTTTACTCAATTTTCTGTCGGTATTTTATTTTTTATATTTTTTCGTGTCATGGAAATTTTTGTTTCTGTGGTTCACACGATAGGTGACGATACTAAGAATATGTTGTAAAAATTTCAAAGCGATCCGAACCTTCGTTCAAGAGTTAGAACTTTCACAAGGTTCAAAAAAGTGAATCGTGGAAAAACGGCTTTGAAGTTGGCGGTCGGGCGCGCCGCGCGTTATCTATTATAAATGCAATCTTACCTTATTTAATAGCATCCTGCGAATTTTTCAATTCTGTAAAGCTTAAAATATTCCTTACCGTTCAGGCTAATGGAATCGAAAATAAAATAAAAATGAAAAATTTTGAAATTTTTCGCGTATATAAGGCCTTCAGCGATGAGCGTCTGCAGGTAAAATATCTCATTATGTTAAATCAAAAATTTAAATAAAAAAAAACATTTTTTTTAGTGTAAACGTGGACCCCAGGGCAGTTTTCAATATTTTTTTCTGATGAGAGTATTGGAATAGCGAGATTGGGATTTTACACACAATTTGTACATAGTCTTGTCGAGTCTGACTTTTTTTTCATTGAAAAATATTGATAAACAATGAAGTTATTATTATTCAAAGAAAGCGCTGCCGATGCTGCATTGCCATTCGGTGTAGATGCTTCTGGCAACTAGGCTCATGTCAAATGAAAAATTAAATGATGTCCTTTTAGTATTTTAATTTATTATTCAGTATTATTAAACTACTAAATGGTGAATATCTTTCGTCGAGTTGCTACTTCAGTGGAAATGAATTTTTCGTCTTGCTTACGGGAATCTACTAGAGTAGAATATTGCATTGCAAGCCAAAGCGAATTCAATATCATTTATGGTTCACTGAGTACATACGTCGAGAAGAGTACTTCCAAATGCAAACAAAATCGCCTCTTGCTACACAGTGAGGGGGATTCCTGGAATAATAAATACTACTTTATATATATATATATATATATGTATATATTTCATTTTTCACTTTAGGGCATAAACGAACATAAATAAACTATATATATATATATGTATATATACATATATATATATATATATATAGTTTATTTATGTTCGTTTATGCCCTAAAGTAAAAAATGAACGAGATAATGGGATAGTCGCTTTTTTCAGGTTTAATTCGAAAAATATTGATAGTAGAGAAAAAACTGTCATGACCGAAGTTTTAGAGCACTTGATTTCCTACAAATTTAGTCATTACCATTTTTACTCAAAAATTGAAAATGGCCGAGTTATTCAACAAAAACGATTTCCTATTAAATTTAAGACGACGATATTAACTGAGCGCATGCCCAGCCTAGAATGAAACTTACACATGTTGTTTTACACTAATAAAAGAAAATTCAGTGTAAATTTCAGCAGGATCGACCTAGTCATTGGGGTCAAAAAATTGAAAAATTGAAAAAATTGAATATGTACTCACTCCTGTATTTTATTCTTTACTGTCCTTTTTTAAAAAATGCTTCTGCCAAACGAGGATTTGCAAAGAAACTGAAAAGAAGGCAAAATGCATGCAAGAATGATGGCGAATCCGTTGATTTTACGTCGAGAAAATGTGACAACGCGCTATCGCTTATTTTTTTTTTTTTTTTTTCCTTCTTTTTGTGTCCTCCGTACAAAGGCATGGAATAGGTACTGTACGTATGTCCTCGTTGAGGGGGAAATTCACGAGATCGCTACACACCAGACCCCGAGGAAACTGTATTGTACGTTTTGAATTCGAAAAAGCGGCGAGGAGGAGACAAAAGCGAGGGAAAAAAAATACCATACAACGTAAAATAAACAAGCATGGTAAAGGCGATAAACTCGTTTGACGCTTTTTTTTTTTTTGCTCGTTGCATGTACAGGGTGTAACCGTTGAATTTGGGAAAAGGAAATATCTCGAGATGGATGCATTTTGGGCAAAAATGTTTCGGACAAAAGTTTTATGATTCGAAGGGAAAAAAATGATCATATTAATTATTTTTTATCTAGTGGCATTATTCAAAGTTATTTCAAGATCCCTTTGGTTTTTCGGAAGGAAAGCAATATTTTTTATTTTAGAATTATTTTTTTCACAAATAAACACGTAACTTTTGTTCGAAACTTTTTTTTCTCAGACGACAATTTTTGTATTTATTCTTTTGGCTCTCATTTTTATTTCGGTGGCTGAAACCACGGAGTACACATCGTTCCCGGTACATTGCGTTATTCCCGAACGTTCGACGTCGCAATTCCACGTCCCCCTTGTGAATATGAGGGCGCATCCTCCCCCGCCCCCACCCCCCGACCCTTCACATCCACCACCCACCTCCTGAGTTCTTGGATTTTATTTGGCTAGACTGGAAGGCGCCGTGGCTCCGGTTGTCTAGCTACTGGCTCGCGTACTATTCGTCGCGTGTACATATGAAAGAGGAGCGACGGTATCGTGGCCGAGACTGCACCCGCGTACGTACGGGGCCTTCGAGTTGGGCAGGGACCATCGTTGAATTCTATCCAAAGGCTATGATTCGCTCAAGGAGCGACGAAGAAAAAAGGAAATTCGAAATATCAGATGCAGTAAAAAGGTCTGAGCGTTTTTTCGCTTTGTTTCGACGATGAAATTAACATAGCTAGGATTATTCGATTTAGATCAAATATGCGCCGTTTTGTTCCATAACTTTTTGTCCATTTTGAAGGCAATTTCATAATTCCGCGATTGAAGAAGTCCTCGTCCCTATTGGTAAGAAAACTTGACCAGCTCATTTTCA